>DWLS01007808.1:0-10412 GCA_018246255.1 Pachliopta kotzebuea | reverse complement strand
ACAACTCGGGAACTCGACCACGTACCAACAAAATTCCAACGGCTCTGATCTTATCTAAGCGAGATCTGTCTGTATGATAAATTTCAGCACCAGCTCCTTGTAGTTCTCGAGATTGAAAATTGTTAAAGGACAGACTACAACAAAAGGATAAGTAGTGCCCAACATATATATTTAATGTACATAAAAACATCAAAAATTATATATTGTATATCACTGTCGTTATTTCCGATAGATGGCAATACTAATTGTTTAACAAAAATGTAGTATATGTGCCGCAACACTAGATGGCGCTGTTATAAATTATGACCACTACTATTTCTCCAAATATGTACCACAGATTATTATTACAGAATTGTAAACTGGTGGTAGTTCTCTTTTGCATGTGACCGTCTAGGTAGGTACCACCGCAGTTCTTATTTCTACCATCAAGTAACATGCAAACATTACTGTGTTGTAGTTTGAAGAGTTCTATACGCTAGTGAAATACTAGGGTAACGACATTTAACACATTACATCAAGGCGACAAGCACAAAGTAGTGTTGTGTCCGTATCTTACTTAGAGTCATGTTGTTATAGGCAATCGTATCACGTGAACGCGTTCATCGTCTCGACACCGACTCACATAAACAAAAAGATTATCGTAGCTTATAGACAATTGAATTATCAGAGGCAGCACAAGCAGATGCTATTCCATCGTCATATGATATATTGGTCTGTTTTTTACGCGGAGGGATCCTTTTACGGACCATCCGCCGATGCCCTGGGTAGGCCCAGAGGGATGTGTGGGACTCGGCCTGAGCGGCCCCTACCCACTAAACCTACCGCGAAAGCCATCAGCCGTTGTGAATGAGATGCCCTGGATTTGTCAGGGACAGGGCACCCAAAAGACCAGCCGGTCCCGGCAAAGACCGGTCTTCTCCCTCTAAAAAGGGACTTCTCCGGCTATTAGAGAAGTCCCGACGACGCCGAATCGTTGGCGGGGTCAGGTGCTCAACTTGGCCCGCTTTGGGTTACGGGGCAGCATGAGGTGGCGTTGATACCGCCTCATGCGCACGATATAATGATTCTACTTGAAGGTAAGTTAAGTTACTGGAGCAATGAATTTTGCATATCATGTATTAAGACATTAAGCGCTTTTTTTGTTACCGACGTAACTAGCGCCTCATTTTTATTACCCAGTGCATTAATTGTCACTTGGCCTCTTAGAACTTTAATTATATACGTACACTTTATTATTTACTAATAGTATAATCGAAAGATAATCACAATGTATGTTATAAATAGGAGCTGTGGTGGTATCTACCTAGACGGTGTTGGACATTGGACGTTGGTAAAATACATTAACCTAGTAGTAGAAGAAGCCTATTTACTCTTGATTTGAAAACAGCCACATAATATTTGTACGTGAACACTGACGCCGGCAAGTTGTTCCATACCTTAGCTGTCTTTATCAGGAATGAGAAGCTAAACCTCTTTGTAAGTATACTGGGGATGTTCACAACCAAGGATAGAGTCTTGTTGTGCCTTGTCCGATAGTAGGATAGGTGATAGACTAATTGCGTCATGCAATTCCACCACCACCACTTCGAGAATGACCACTCGGCGCCTGTACTCAAGCCTGTCTAGTTACGACCAGTTCATCGTCAACTAGCCTCTTGGCCCATCTCTCCACCAAGTCTAATGCTGCAAGATTTGTTTCCTGCTCAATATCCCACATGTATTTTATCTATGAAAATACCGTTTTGTAGTTTATTTGTGCTTTTAAAAACTAACTAGACGGAAGACAAATGCGTTTGAAAAACTTAATTCCTCCTATCTTTTGCTGTCTTCAAGCATATAAGTTACCATATAAGTAACTATATGGTACAATAAAACAATATATGTTCTCATTATGTTACGACTATAGTCGCAGTGCGGCAATTACTGGGAACACAGACAGTTTAGTCAGTAAACAATCAACGTTGTGCTAATGTAATACTAAGATAATATTCATTGCATTGATCTATTACGGGTTCGATATTAATATTATGTAGACGCTTTACGTAATACAGATACGGATTATAGGGGTAACAATTGCGACGAGGGGTGTAAAGGGCCCCATTTAACACCTCACGGGACCCAAGATCACCTACTTATGGTGCAACCTGCTGATCACCAATCTGCGTTAAGCCAGCGTGGTGAGAAAAGGTCCAAACCATCCTACTATTGGAGTCGCCTTATGTCCAACAGTGAACGTCTATCAGCTGATGATGAATGAGAAAAACATTAAGAGATTACGTGTAACTTATTTAAACTTCTAAGTATATAACGATACTTTTTAAGCTTTTTATAGGAACAGGTATTTTAATATCGTTAATTATAATATATAAATAAGTCGTAGTGGTTTGAACGCCTGCGAAGGTATCGGGTTAGAATCCAGCTTGCATCAATGAATTTTACAGTTAGTATAACACCAACTAATATCATGTGCTCTGATGGTGAAGGAGAACATCGTGTGGAAACCTACATATCTATGTGATGATCATTCGCGGTCTGACTGGTATGTCAAATGGAGAAGGCAATGGCAACACCACTCCATTATAACTGACAAGAAAGTTGTCGTGTGTTTCACAACACATGATAACCACGACCCTCAGTCATGAGGAAATAAGACTTAAAAGATTTAAATTATTTAATTGATATTATATGTCTGTCTTGAAATATCCCGATACATTACCGATGCAGTGTTACCATACATTAAGTATCCCGTGTACTAACGTTTGTTAACATTTAATTCACACTTGAAGCAACTCGATCAGTTAGTTCCACTCGCCAGATAAATCCCATTACACAGTTCAATTTGACACGAGCCGCTTTACACTTTGAATTAGTGATTCGCCCCAGGGGTAGGGGGAGTGGGGACCTGATTACTAGGGTACGTGGAAATTTATTACAGGGTAGACATTCTTCTGATCAATTAACTTCAAATTGTTGATACTTATGTTTGAGCATACCCAGTTTTATTTTTAACCAGTAGTTGCTTTCGCGAATAAAAAATAAATAATGTGAACTAATAAATTCAAAACTATGTTACTGTAGCTATATATACATAAAAATATATTAATAATATATATATACACGAACACTTACGCATTACCCACACACTTCATATATTTAATTGTTTAAATAAGTTATACATTAATGTTACCTGCGCGAGATTTGGAGACTTAGTGAACAGTAACACGGGCTTGTTACCTATCACAGGCACCAGCGATCCACAAACATATTATATAATGTACATAAATAGCTCTGAACTCCTAACTTCCTAAATTTATTTTGTTTGTGGTGATGATACATAGCATATGTCAGCTAATAAGTTCGCATAAAAACATCCCATTCTGCACGGACGCACACCAAGAAAGGGAAGATATTAGTAGGATGTAACTAATACGGTAAGTGATAGTGTCTCATATGATAATGTTTCCGCATACTTACCCTAGATCTAAGAATCTAAATTATAGGAGTAAAGTAAGCCCCGCCTGTCATAGTAGGCGACTGAAAGGGTTTTCGGGTTCGCGAGCTTTGAGGGTGGGGGCCCTCACTGTACATTGAGTGAGTCAGGGGCAGACGACAAGTACCAAGTGGTCTCGTATTAGAACGCTGTGGTTGCTGGGGAGGGTAACAGCTCTCCCCGTTATGTCTTCAGTAGCAGTGTAAGAAGGCATCGGTGAATTCCGTAGGACATCAGACCTTCCGCAATGCACTGACGATGATCACTGAGGAGTTTTAGTGGGTATAAATCTCATAACCCTGACTTCCCCTCAGACGCAGAGTGTTTTTTGGAGATCTCCCTATGACAAAATATTATATCTTAGAATTGACACAGTGATCTCCTTTTGTTCAGTTAAGAGAAACAAGTAGAATTGAATGATCTACTATACTCGTACTAGTACTTGCCCGTTGCATTCACAACTAAAAAACTAAAAAATAATAAATAATGTAAGATTAATTCAAAACTTTGTTACCATAGCTATTTATATACATATATATCAGCAATTAAGTTGGCATGGCGACATCCCTTTCTGTACGGACGCACTCCAAGAAAGGGAAGATATTAGTAGGATTGTATAAGGCGATGAAAAGATATTGATAAAATAGATTCAAGGGTAGCTTTTGAAAAAAGGATCTTTTTTATGTTTTTGACTAAACATAATTTTTTCCTTGGTTTTAATTACAAGAAATACCCTTACATTTTACTTAAGATTCCCTTTACATCTTTCTGTTTAATTAAAATTACTCTCTGAATTCAATTTCTGCTGTGAATTTTATGCAAATGCAGGAGAACCGTGCTTTTTATTCTTAATTTTACCTGCGGGGAAAATGCAATATGCAAATGAAAATGTGTTTTTTTTTAAGCGAGCCCGCGTACATTAAATTACAACTGTGAGTTTCTTATACCTTTATTTTGGATTTTCTTACACGCTTGTTATTAAAGTATGGTACTGTTATTTAAGAATATTTCATGCCATGCAAATAAACATATTTATATGGAAGTTTTAGGGGTATAAGGGGTCCCAGGCAACAACTCACGGGACCCAAGCCAACCTCACTTGCTAGTGGTGCTCCCTGCTAATCAACAATCGATGCTTTGGCTCCCCATCAACCTGCATTAGGCCAGTAAAATAGGAAATGATCCAAACTTCTCTAAAAGAGGGAAGCCGGAAATATGAAGAAAGGATATAAATTAAAATGGTAATACAGAAGTACTACAGACACTCTTTTGAGGGGGAAATCGTCAATAATATACTTCTAGGGGGAAGTCAAGGTTATGTGGAGATGAACCTACTAAAACTCCACGGTGGTCGTTCGTCAACGTTTGGAGATGTCACGGGATCTCCGTTCGGAACACGACTACCGCCTCTCTAACGCTATGCTGGCATAGCCCGTTTAGGGAACTGGATCATGTAGTCTCCAACACTTACGTATATACTAACACCACAGCCGGAAACAACGCCCAGTTTCGTTCTCCTCGGAGTTGTTTACAGGATGATGAGAATCCCTATACTAACCGCCCATACTCCAATAGCTCCGATAAAGTAGCGGAACACCATTCACCGGTGTTAGGGTCAGTAGCGCCACATCGGCTTCGTCTCCGAGCAGGACCTCTCTTCTTACGATCGCGCTCAGGGGTCGCATTTTGTACCATAACAGTTTGACAAAAAGAGACTACACTTAGCATTCCCTTCCACCATTTCTGACACGACTGCTGGCAAGAAGATGTCTCGTCCAAACGATAGACGATCCTTGAGCCAACCCAATCAAGTAGAAGCAGTAAATCAAATAAATATAAAAGAAAAATACCAGGTTTATATCCAGCAGTTGATGTATCGGCTAATGATATGACATATAAGTTTAATTTTAAATAAAACCTCGACAATTTACTTTCATATCATACAACAAAAGTAACTATTAAGAAATTGTATTACAGTTGAATACTGTACTTAAAATTCAGTTTGATAACTGATGCAGCCATAAAAAGATTACATATCGCCCCTTCCGAAATGAATTTAAGAGATTTTCCGGCACGATGCAAGCAAATTGCCTTATTATCCAAAATTGCGGCCGAGATAATAGAGCAATGAGCAGTAGTTATATTAAGAAAAACTGCTTCAATAATACTTAAAGTCCATTACTACGTTTTCAGTGAGATCAGGATTTAATTGACCTTTCGAAGACTTATTCGATTATAACCAAAACGATGTATTTAGATAAATAGACTGTTTAATACTTACATAACAGTGCAATGAATTAACTAAACTTATAATCTAAGTGAGACCATGAGCAGCCGTAGCGACATAAGCGACCTCTTTCAGTTCTACTTAATAACAATTTTATTACCAACTAGTACGGAGTTGGTATAACAATTTTTTTTAATTCTGAGAAAAATATATATTTTTCAATTTTAATGATTTCTAATCGGAATTGCTTTACTTACTTTCTTCTTCTCTTTTGTATTTGACTAAGACTAATAGTAGATTTTGCCGCAAACGCTACTTGGGTACATATTTTGTAAGAGTAGGAATGTTTCTTATCACAACCTCTATTAGTAGCAGGATTCTGTTCCTGGTTCTAGGTAGTTACCACCGTAGCTTCTCTTGGAGCTGTCAAATCAGTGTTTCTGTTTGAAGATTGATGCAAGGTAGAAATTTACTGGGTAACGAGACTTAATATCAAATGTCTCAAGGCGACGAGCGCAATGTGATGCTGTGTATACCATCTTAACCTGCGTCGCGTTGTTAGGAGCAAGCGTGTTATTTACCATCAGGTGAACGTTTTGCTCATCTTATCATAAAAACAATTAAATTATTCGTAGTTTCATCATTGGACCTTAATACAGTATCATCATTTCAGCAATAAACTGTTGGACAGCGGTCTTATTGAACACGTTAATGTTTACATATAACTGTCAAAAATAAAATCGTTGTCCGTTTCATGTATAAACTTCAATTTCACAATACACTTTAAATTTACAACGCGTAGTTTTTATTTTTTCATCAGCACCGCAAACGGAAATGAATGTACGGTAACCGGAATAAATATTTATTGTTACTCGATTGCCCGTTACCAGCGGAACGGGATTATACTAACTTACCTATAAAAGTGTATTTGTATGAAACTGTATATAACAAAGTTTTATGAGTAACTGAATCCTATGATGATACAACCGTATATATATTTTTATTTTGTGGCAAGTTTTTTCAGTTTTAAAAACATTAAGTAAAATTCATAGATTTAATACAGTCATAATATCAATTATACAATCAAATAAACATATTATAAGCAAATAAGATCTTTGACTAATGTCCGAGGAATTAAAGAAAGAAATGAATAAATTACTTGACAAGGCGACGAGACGTTCAAGGCGTTCACCTGATAGTAAGTGATAATATAACACGCCGCAACGAGTCGCTGGTTACGATTGTATACACAGCACCAAATTTCTCTCGTCACCTTGAGACGTAAGTTAAGTCTCGTTATCCCAGTAATTTCACTAGCATACAGTACCCTTCAAACTACAACACAGTAATGTTTGCATATTACTTTGCGGTAGAAATAAGAGCTGCGGTAGTACCTACCTAGACCGTCTCCAGCAAAAAAGACCTATCACTAGTATATATATATACATATATATATATATATATAATATATGGCGATCTAGATCTATCATGCTTAACATTTATATTACACAGACACAACCTTTATGTTATATGGTATGTATATATATCATGATCGATTTCGACCCTACAATTCGCAGTACATGACCCAAGAATCATTAACAAGATTCTCAAGAGTTCAAGTGAAATTCTCATCTTATCTAGTAAAGAAAAATATTTATGAAGATCTTAACTTTTACTATTGAGGTTATGTATGCCGCTTTTATTATTCTACGAGACGAACAAGTTCACCTGATGGTAAGTGATACGCTTGCCCATAACAACGTAGCGCTAGTTAAGGTGTTAGGTAAGGTCCTAGTTAGTCTAGTAATTTAAGTAATTGACAGCTCAAATTAGAACACAGTAATGTTTTAACAATACTGTTTATGTAATAGGAAATGCGGTGATACCTAGACGGTCTTCGGTCACAGAGACTTATACCACAAGAGAGCATCATCGTCATCGTCATTATTAGCTGGATTATGTCCATTCGTGTTCATTAGCCTCTCAAGCATCTGCATGTAGTGCCGGCAGGCCCACACAGGGTCACCGATAATCTGGTGAATGTCGTAGGAAGACGCTGGATCTGGGCTAAAGAGCTAATGTAAATAAGATAACTAGATTTTGATCGAGCATCGACTTTTAGGCAAAAAAAAACTAGTACGCGAATTAACTCAGCTTTCTTTATTTAAGTTTCTTTTCGAGACGAGCAAAGCGTTCACCTGATGGTAAGTGATAACCTTGTCCATAAGAACGTAGCGTAGCTCTGGTTAAGATGAGAGCACAACATTGCGCTCATCGTCTTGAGACGTAAGTTAAGTCTCGTTACACCAGTAATTTCGCTAGTTTACAGCTTCAATCAAACTGGAACACAGTAATGTTTGATCAGTACTGTAAATCATGCAATGGGATATGAGGTGGTATCTAGACGGTATCCAATAACAAAGACCTAGACCATATGAGAAAATAAGCTATCATTAAGATTACTTGAATTTGATCGAGTATCGACTTTTACTAACAAATAAACCGGTACGCTATATTTTTTCTGTTTAATTAAATCTGTAATTACTTACATTAGACGTCCTCTTCATATTACCATAGTTAGAGGAAAATTTATCCGTCAGCTATACACAGAAGTTAGTACCGAACCCAAAAGTTTAAATGTCCCCTCTTCCATTAGATTAAACAAACCTAGTGAGAGAATTGATGGCGCACGTGGTTTTTATTTTCCACTGAAATTATTTCAAATGTTACATAGTTTATTTAAAAATTCTGTAAACGTGAAATATTATAAGGTACATTTGTACAGTTTCATGGATTTTAATGTTCATTTTATGGTATATAGTTTTTTATATATAGCCGCTTGAAAGATCATAGTCTTAAAGTCCAAAGTCCTTGTTGCTGGAGATTGTCTGTGTAGGTACCGCCGCAGTTCCTATTGCAGCTGACAAACAGTACTGTGCAAGCATTGTTGTATTCCGGTTTGAAGGGAAATTAATTAAATTACTAGGGTAACGATATTTGACATCTAATGACTCAAGGCAATGATCGCGATGCTATATATGCCATCTTAACCAGCACAGCGTTGTTATGAACAAGCGTATCACTATAATGAGACAGTCTTGCTCGTCTCGTCACTTTGGCCTTTTAAAAAGATTACACTTAGCAATTTTAGATGAGTCTTACTGTACCATTTTGAATTTACTACCAAAACTTTCTAATGTATTGATATCCGATCATAAGCAAAGAACTCTCTTTTACTAGCCACTATCCCATATGGTGGAGGGATCACCTTTTCTTGTTTCCTCCACTTCTCTCTGTCCTCGACATTGTCATCAATCACTTGGCACTCTCGCGTGTCTCGTGACACAAAATTTTTCTATTTCGTCTTGGATCTGCTTATGTGTCTTCGACCATCGAGGGAAAGCACCGCCAAGTTTCCAAAGTAGTTAAAAGGCATTCGTCATATACAAAGAACTAGTTAAAAAGCAACTTTCTGCTAATTAAGTTACTGCATAAATTATTGTTACCCATGATGACGTCAGAACGTCCCTGATAGTTCCCTTAATATATTTTCTTTATATAATTAATAATAAAAAGCTCTATATGTGAGCAACGTAATACAAAGAGAGTAAGAGAAAGAAGTTGAATAGTGTGAAGACGCACTAATGAGGCACAGTACTCTACAAAATTTGTTTATATGACACAATAAGAAAGTGCTAAAACAGTATTTTTTGGAAAATAAGCAAAGAATTCACCAGAATTTATACAAATTGTTTATAAGTATATTAGTGAAGTTCGTGTTATTTTAATGCCAACGTATGCGAGAGAGTAAGGAAGTAATTTCCTGTAGCTATTATTATAATTATCCTGAGGGTTCCGGAGTACTTGGAGCGTATAATTATATATGAAACCGCTTTATAATAACAATGGATAGATTATTATTTAATTATTTATCTTAGAAGATGATCATTGTTATTATTTTGGCATGATATATGTTCATTGCAGAATTTTTATCTTCAGCTGGTAGACTTTCACTGCTTGACGTCGGCCTCTCCCAATAATCCAATTTCCCATCAAGCTGGTCTAATGCGGGTTGATGAGAAGCCAGAGCCTCGTTTGTTGATTAGCAGGGTGCACTACGAGCATGTAAGGTTGGCTTGGATCCTCTGGGTACCTTGGTCGTATTCCGAACGGAGATCCCGTGACCTCTCCAAATGCTGTGGACGACCACCGTGGTTTTAGTAGGTAAAATTCTCCCCATAACCTTGACTCCCCCCAAAATGTTGAGTGGGATCCCTTACACCCCTTGCTGAATTTAGGCTAAACTAATTTTGTAAGTTAAGGTATTTGTTGCGTGTAGTATACATATACCGAGTACATTGCAGACAGAAAAACTTTTAGAGATCAATACATAGTTATTTGTAATCATGAGGCACTTGTCTTATTACTTTATTATTAACATCAAGTGTCGCAAAAGTGTACTAACTTACGCTCAACATTTAATAAACACTCATACACAACAGCCACATACTACAAATATTTTTAATTGTTTGAATAGGTTGTACAATTATGTTACCTGCACGAGAGTCGGTGACCTGTAACACGGGTTTGTTACCTATAACACATAATGACCACAGCCATTTAAACGCAAAGACGTACCGTTTTGTGCTTGTGATCCTAACATTGAAGAAAGTATTATGCACCTTCTTATAGATT
>DWLS01007807.1:0-10412 GCA_018246255.1 Pachliopta kotzebuea | reverse complement strand
CGTGCGCTCCGCCCCAGGGGCGCGAGGTATGCAATTTAATGCATTTCCATCATGTAAATCAAAAAAAAAAAAAAAAGTATAGCGTTAGAGGCTGCGGCTGTTTTCCCGTAACCTCTCCAAACGTTGAGGACGACCACTATAGGACCAATTTGGGGATAAGGTACTTACGATAATTACACTTAGATTGTAAATGTTTTACTTTGTATTCCTATTTATTTATTTTTTACTTAAGTATGTACCAAATCTTCAAATAAACGGTTTATTTTTTTCTATATGGGTTTTAGTGGGTAAAAATCTCCACATAACCTTGACTTCTTCCCAGAAGGCAAGGTAAAAAATAAGAAAAAGGTTATTTTAGTGGTAACCAATCCTTATTTAAACGACAATGTCCGTCAACAATTTTCAATCTCGAGGACTACAAAGGGTTAGGAGCTGGTGCTGAAATTTGTCATACAGATAGATTTACAGATACACTTTTTTTTATTTAATTAATTGTTACTAACACTATTGTTAAGATTAAATTACTAACCCATTATGGACCAAACAGTTGTCCGAAATAAAATTATTTTATTTTATTTATAGATCTCGATTAGATAAGATCAGAGTCGTTGGAATTGTGGTGGTATGTGGTCGGGTTCCCGAGTTGTGGCTGTCCAGTTACAGAATTTTGTATGGGCCTCTTTTAATAATAAATGAAAAGCGTAAACAATAATTTAAATCTTTATTTAAATATACAACATTGTAATTATAACTATGTAAATTAAATAAGTCTGTGTGATGGAATACAATTCACAATTTCTCTGTACGTCGCCACGCCCTCCTTACGCCCCCTCTCGTACAGCCCCTGCGCCCCCCTCAGTCTTACCCACAAATCGCGTGTAACAAACTCCTATTAACTTTTACAATTCAGTGTGCAAAATTCATTCTATTTTTTTTTTTATTGAAATTCATTTAATAAATTAACTAAAGTCCGATATGAAATGTAGAAATTTGTATGATATTAACCCTTTGCACTCTAGGCTTTTTTCGCTTGCGCGGACCAGCAACTCGAGACGATTTCGGCCAAATTCAGCAAACATAAGTAATTGTAAAACATTTATAAGCAAACAAACGTATATAAATAATGTAATTTCACTAGTTTATTCATTTATATTTTTTTATAACATCTAAGAGGCAAACGAGCCAGACGGGTCACATGATGGTAAGTGATTCACCGCCGCTTACGGTCACCAGGGACGCCAGTGCGTTGCCTACTCTTCAGGTAAAAATATGCTCTTTTCTTGATCACAAAAAGAGCATGAGGGGAGGGGAAGGAAAGGGAAGGAGAAAGGTCACAGAGGGTGAGGAATTGTAGGACAGGGAATAAAAAGACAGGAAGTGGCCAACTGATACTCATTGCCACACGCAACGCAACAGTCCCTAGAAAATCTGTTGCGATACGTGTAGTATAATGAAAGTGCCAGTTGCTATTTGGACCCCGAGGTAGAGGGATAAGGGCGCTGGGACTCTCACTCACCAGTCGAAACGCGGTGGCCTCTAGGAGACTCTTACTTCGCGCTGATTTTCTTTGAGAGGGTAGTGTTTCACCGGTCGATCCTACCCACCTGCGTGCTGCAGCGAACTGCAGACTTAGATCTACTACCTGTAAGTTGTTATATGTCGAAAACAACAAATTTTAATAAATATTACACTCTGTAATTCCCTTGGGGTGATATTTTGTGAAACAATATCCAAGATGCACCCTGTATCACTGTCTTTACGACTGGATTCTTTCGTTTCGCGGCGTAATCCGTCGGAAATCGATGTAAGTTCATCATCCAAAGCGGCAAAATCGAATTCGTCTGAACTCGAGCTAATCTGATCTTGCTCCATATTTTTAGGGTTCAAATACTTTTTAGATACTATATTTACTGCCGAGACTGTTTCAAGCGAATGCTTCGCTGAGACTAACTAAATTGAGCTAAGATTTGGCTACAATGTGAGCAGAGCTTACTCCACGAAAGTACTTCCGAGAAAACTATCTTATCGCACATTGTAAATAAGGAGATCCAAAAGACCATAGCGTCGTGGCAGCGTAGTTCGATTTAAAGTTTTAAAACACACGAGTGCAAAGGGTTAAAGTTTCAAAACCTGGTGCTTGTCAGATTGATATACACTCCATCACGTTGTATGTCGAGGATAAAAGATTTTAAATTGTTCAGGGAAACCGCTCGCCGGTTGTAATATCTCAAACTCTATGTTCACTTCGAACCTACTTCTGGTTATTACCAAATAATTTAATCATATGCCAGTTCATGATGTGGCAACACTAATATATTTCTTCCTTTTCTATCTTAAAAAATCAACAAAGGAAGCGCAGTTAGCTTTGAAATTATGTTATGATATATGATCTTCGTGAAACGATACCAACACGTACTTGGCGATTGGTGAATTAAAGACCTTGGCTCTCCTCTGGTAAGAGGACTCGAGTCCCAACTGTGGGAATATGATATACGTCAATTTATACAAACACTGGTTAAATTGTTGTATTGTCTCTGAAAGCACACTTTCTACAATGACCTATATACCTGGACTTGTTTGAGGTGGTGGTAAGTGACGAGTTCGTGGATGGTGTGGCGGCTTTCAAATGGTAATAACGCTGTTATAGTTGCAAATTCACAGTATAAAGGTGGTAGCATACACTGCGGCGTTGCCATTTTATATCCTCTTCAATATGTTATATATTTAGTAAATATTTAATTTGATTCTATGCAATGCGATCTAGGCAAAGATGATGAAGCTGTGATCTCAGCAGCAAAATAATCGTAAGTTTCAAAAGAGTTATTTTTTTTAATTAGTAATTTTAAGTAATATAAAATTTCGTTGCTACAGACGTATTACCAATTTAAAAAGTTCTTCATTTAACATCATTTGTATAATACAAAATTTTTTTTCTAATTTAAGTGACTATAATCTTTAACTGTCTAAAGCTGGCATTAATTTACAGTGAAATAGTCAAATATGTATAGGTACATGCATTATAGCATAAAAAACAAGAAATCTAAATAAAAAAAATCAATAAATATGTCTTATATTTTGTAATTGACAATATTAAGTGTTTTGTTGGCAACACTGACATGTCTTCATTATGGAAATAAAAAATATATCTATTAATTATAGAATAGCCGGAAGCAAGTATCGAGTTTAAATATTGCCTGAATTAATATAATGTCTTTTCATTAAAACTGAAGCGCAGATTGAATTGGAATTTGTTCTCGTGTGCGTTCATTCAAGTGAATTACAAATTGCGATGCAATGTAAACTATTTACAAAAATTTATTGCTCCAATTAACAATAGGCCTACATAGTAATGCGACAGGCATACAAACAGTCTCAACCATTCGCCGTATACACGAATCACAATTTTTACACGGACAATCACACTTGTAGCCGTAACAGTGAGGTTTGCGTAAAGTTACACTACAGTAGCGTGACTAATATCAGGGTCGTCATTTGGTCGCTTGAGTGAGCTCCTTTCACAAAAAATAAACGCAGGAAAAGATATAAATCCCGGAAAAAAGCAGACTAACTATAAATTCTTGGTCAGTTAACCAGAGTGGTGAGTTGACTGTTTTTCAATGTTGGTAGCGATGCCGATGAAATTCCTATTTCTTATACCAACTAAGCATCCTTATTTAAACGACAATGTACGTCCGTCCGACTGTCCGTCAACAATTTTCAATCTCGAGAACTACAAGGGGTAGGAGCTGGTGCTGAAAATTGTCATATAGACAGATCTCGCTTAGATAAGATCAGAGCCGTTGGAATTTTGTTGGTATGAGGTCAGGTTCCCGAGTTGTGGGTGCACAAAGTTTCACAATTTTGCATGGGCCACTTGTTATTATTATTGCTAGAATTTTTGATTAAAAAACGGGAACAATTCATAGTAACTCTTCATATATTTACACTGTCAAATGTTGATATTTAAAATAAAAAGTCGAGTATAAATAAATATATGATGATTTGGGAATTTTTAAAAGGAGAATGAATAGGCTTATTCTAGATTAGAACGCTTTACAACCTGGATTACGACGTCGCTTACTTTCAGGTGGGTTCGTAGTCCAGCGTCTTTATAATCATAAAATAAATATGTATATATGTATTCGTTATACGAAATATTGTTTGCTGATAATCAGCTATTATGTGGCAGAGTTTACTCAAGCGCACGCGCATCCGTGTGCCAAGCGAGGTCCGCTGAGCGTGTACATTGGTGCGTCACATTTAATACACTATCCGGCAGAGGGTTATACAGATTGTTCCGTTGGAACTTCTACCTTATACCGTGTGTATAGAGTCTATTGTCGTAACGTGTGTCACGCGTACATTATCTCGCGTCTTCCGCGCCGACTGCTGGCTTCCGCTGCGGCCCGCCCTCCGCCGTCTCCAGCCGTTTACTAAGCGGGTTGTTGTACTCCCAACCCTCGTCTCCTTTGGGACTGAATAACTGAAACAAAAAGGTAATATTTTTTTTTATTTGTTCGATCGTCGGAAAAAGCAAGATATCTAGATACGGTTGCGAATGATTATGTGTGATTAGTTAGGAATATATACACTTCTTCACATTGCGCTCGTTATCTGGAGATATGAAATGTTAGGTTAGTAATTTTAGTATCTATAACACCTGATAAAAGGAACAGTAACATTTTACTGCTTAAATAACAGCTGTAGTATATCTGTGCAGCTCCAGACTTTTCCGCCTGCCCAGGTATATATACAAACTATACAAACGTTACTAAAATTACTAACTTAACGAAAAATCTAATATTTCAGATCTCAAGACAACTCTCTCTCTCTGTTTCTTTAGACCTAATACCAAAAAATTATATGAATAAAGATTGGGCTAATTTCTAACAATTGATTTATAAAACGTTTGATAGTTAATATGATTATTAGACTTGAATGGCATAACACGCATTTATAGTAGGTCTGTCCTTTATATATGAATAGTATTTTAAACTTAAGATACAGTTTTTTTAATCGCGGAGGAAATCTTCAAAAGATACATTGCTTGTTGATGGAAATCAGGATTATGAGGGATTTATACCCACTAAAAACCACTCGGTGGTCATCTTTAGTGCCTTGTGGTAGGCCCCGGGATATCTTACGGATCTCACCGGTGCCTCTCTGTACTGCTAAGCACATTCCGGAGAGAATTGTTGCTCTCCCGGGCAAACAATGTGGTACGATAAAATACGAGACAGGTTTATACTTGTCGTCTGGGTAGGTGTGTACCTGAGTGATCCATTTGTCGCCGGTATCAAGGCGCTGCTTGGCTCGGTCGCGCTGGGTCTGCTCGAGGCGCCGCTTGGCCGCGGTGGCAGCGTCTGTGTCCGCGGCGCGGAGGGCTGCGGTCACGTGTCGCCACACTCTCCGCGACTCGTGCGCCGCCTGGCGGCAAACCGGTGAAACGCGCTTCCGGCGCGCCTTCATGTTCGATACTTCGAAAACAACTTCCGTACGCTGCGGGTGTGTCAAAGGTCGCTAATAAACATTTTATGAACGAACGGGCGGAGATTTTCTAAGCTGTTATTATACTAAAAATTTTGTTTTTAATGCATAATTATCTATCACAAAGTGAAAATATTAAGTTACAATGGAGACCAAGGATTATATATGGAAAGGATTAAGTAAATAATAACAGAAAAGTGACATTATGTGACAATATATATTTTTCTGTACAAGGTAATATTTTATAATTTTTTTTTCAGGTTTTGTTCGGTTAATTGTGTTCGTATACTTAAAGGAATGAAATTAAGAATCTTATTTATTTGTAGAACAAAGCATCAAGTTCAGAATGATTTTCCCTTGTATATAGTACTATTTCTGGTGCATTACAATATGGTTGTCTTATCCGTATTTACTGATTTATGTATTTTCATATATTTGTACATTTATTTATCTCCTTTTGTATTTATGTATACAATTAAATGTATATGTATTGATAAGTATATGTATGTACCTTATTATGATTATTATTAATTTTTTAAACTTTAAATATAACTTTTAGACTTCACCTATCACAACATCTCTCACCTCCGAGGTTGACTGGTAGAGAATCCCTGTAGGGATTTAGTCCTCAGTAGCTTAATAGACGCTAATTTTAAATGTTTCAAAAAAAGTTTTTTAAATAAAATAAAAAAAATGTGGCTTTATTTAAGATGTTTAAAGAGAAAACGGTAGCGTAGGCTAAACCTAAACACTTCAAGTTGTACACACTAATTACTAGCTTTACAGATAATTTCCCTTAATATACATGTATGCTTTAATAAAATCTATTGTCCTAAAAAAATATGGCAATTTACCAAAACTCATTGGTTTTGGTTTCGAAAGTCTATTATGACATAAGTTTTTTTTTTAAATTAAAATGAATACATCCTATTCTCTGCATATCATAATCGAGATGACAACTCACCCCGGACTCTGTCCACCTGCCATCCATCCTCGTGTTCCATTCGCCTTGCGCGGTGTAGTAAGGTTTCTTCTCGTTAGCCGCGAACACTTCGCAAGTGACCCGGTGCTTCTTGCCGCCGTAGAACGGCTTTGTGAGAAACTCGATATTGGCCCGGTGTCCCGTCTGTGGACACTCAATGGCCACCTGGCCGCCCAGCTCGATCCATGGCACCGTGAGGATAGATCTGAAATAATATATAAGGAGGGGTATATTAACACGTTTAGCGCCACGCGTATTTCTAAGACAATCATAGTTGGTTTATATAAGTATAGGCCACGAGCGCCACTTATACGCACTGGTATAGAAGGGCTCGAAATAAAATCAGGAAAAGTTTCTGAAGTTCGAAAGTATCGCAAATTATGTTATCACAAAAATGTAAGAAAAGATGGCAGAGTGATAGCAAGGAGAAAGACCAAGCGTGTTGTAACAGTTGTAAAGAAAAACCATTTTTATGTTTGCCATGTTACAATGAATCCCATTAATAATGTAATAATACCAAATTAAATAAATTTTGAATAAGTTTTATGCAAAATAGTGTAAAATTTTATAGTTCTCCTGTTACATACAATCAGCCATCGATGGTTGACGCGACCTAAACGGAAAATCTAGGATCAGCCAACGATGGCTGACGAGGCGCTCAACATGTTAAGTAACGAGCCATGCATTTAGTTATACATATGTCGATTAATAACTTACCGTCCGTATCCGTTAGGGAAAGTGACAGTGTACTCCTCCCCGTGATCGAGCAGCGTGACTACGCCGCGCCCGATGTTGTGCACTCCGATGGAGAGACCGAGGAACTTGCTCTTCGTCCACACCCAAGCGTCGAACTGAATGCGTCTGTTGACATGTTCCGCGTAGAAAGCGCTGATGGGAGGATGGTGTGAGACTTGTTCAGCGACAAACGACAGTTGATCTGGAGAGCACCACGGCACCGGCCCATCGCCAACCTCCTGCTGGAAAGTAGTAATATATTAATTGACATTATAATCGATAAATGTGGTAGGCTGTTGCTGTGATTTATTTTGTTATACAATTTGATAGTCACCTTTTCCGGCGAGTTGTTATGGTTGTCGTGTGCGCCGTCCAGGTCCCAGTGGCAGCGAAACACCTCGCCCAGTATTGGGTTGTAAGGTTTTTTAGCAACCTGAGATTTCCGACCCGCGTGGTATGAGCTGAGGTACCACCGCACAACTTGCACCATGCGCTCCTTCGGGTTTGGCATGTCGACTATTCTAGAATTTGGGGTTGAATTGTTATAAGAAATTTGGTGAATGTGTCGTCAAGCATTGAATTATTTAAATTAAAAGAAATACTAACTTGACAAACTGATCTGGATGTGCGAAGGAATCTGCGTACATTTCCAACAGCGACCGCCTCTCCAGTATAAATGTAGGAAGCACAACCTGGAACATTATAATAGATAAATTATTCCACTTTTCTTTATTACTTATATATTTCTATAGCTTAATGATTAACAGCTTGCATAGTAACACAAAGATTTTTTTTTCGATTCCGGAACCACATATTATGAAGTTTGCTTGGTGGTAAGGTTTCAAATGAACCCATTTGGTTAACAACCTCATATTGTGACTGTGAACATATGAAAGCCGGAGCACACCTGATCATCCACAGCTTCTTTAACACTTAATATCACGTGAAATTAATATCAAGTATAAAGCGATTTTTACTACTGCCTTTAACTCTTCAACATCGTTTTTACTTAGTGAAGCTTTCTAAGCTACATTTAATGTCTGCTATCATAAGATGCAGTGTCAATTGGTTACCTTCGTGAGATCCATTCCAATCTTCACTTGCGACAGGAGGTGAGTGACTACGGAGCCGTGGTTCTCCATAGAGCCGAGATCGCTGTCGGACTCATCCTCATACAGCGCTGGAACAGACGTACCTAAGGTTACAACCATATACTTATACATGCAATATATAAACTTGTATAGTATAAATAGGTTATGAGTAAATACGTATTATATGTTGGGATGTAGAATAAAGGATACGTGGCCAAGGAATCGTATCGAGGACCTCCGCGTTACTAATCAAGCGGTTTTTTTAAAGCAAGTGCTATTATATATATATAGTTGGTGTTACACTAACTGCATAGAAATCGAAAAATTCATTGGTGCAGGCCGGACTCAAACCCGGTACCTTTGGAGTGGAAGACCGGCGTACAAACTTCCTAGTCAAGCGGTTAGTCTTTGCGTTACTAAAAGTAATGTTTTATAGTAAAATGCACTATTAGGATACCTTTTTTTCGCCGGGGAATCTAAAGATATTTTGATTCTGTAGGGAAGTCAGGGTTATATTGGATTCATCCTTTGTCATTGAAGAAGACCCCGAGATCTACAGATATCACTTACCTCCCTGCAGTGCTGAGCACATCTTAGGGAAGACAGTTATCCTCTCCAGCATACACAGTGTGCTACGACAAATTACGAGACCATTTCGTACTTGTCTTCCGCCTCAGGGTCACGTCATGGACAATGATAGCCCTAACCTTTTCAGTTGCCTACTAAGACAGGCAGGGCTTACCTTAGTCCTATTCTTGATAGCCCGAGACTACAGAGCTACTACAATGATACCCATCAATATCTCGACTAATGTCCACTGCTGGGATTCAGACCTTACGAATGTTTTGTGGGGTTCATTATAAGACTTATAGTTATTATACAATGTAGGTATTGAGTGTAATGCTAAAAATAACAATAAATTACATCAAGTTTGTAACACCAGGATAAACAGGAAGTTCCGTGAACAACATTGTGGGGGTATGAGTCATGTTTATTATTTCAAACTTTTATGCAAAGCAACACTACATTTTACGTGATAGTAAAATATACAATGTGAACTTTCTATTTTGTTTCGGAGGGTATGTTCAAAAGATAGATTTTGGGGGAAGTTAGGGTTATGCGGGATTTATACCCACTGAAGCCCCCTCGGTGGTCATCCTCAGTGCATTGCGGAAGGACCCATGATCTCCAACGGAACTCACTGGAGCCTCCTTGCACTGTTACTGAGCACATCCCTGGGAGAGCTGTTACTATCAATGCGATTTTTACCTAGGTATCTATTGCCGGAGATTGTCTAGGTAGGTACCACCGCAGCTCCTATTGCAGCCGATAGTCAGTACTGTACGAAAATTACTGTATTCCACTTTGGAAAGTGCTGTAGTTAGTGATGTTACTGAGGTCATTAGACGGTTTCCAGCAACAGAGGCCTACCACCACTTTTGGTTAGACAGGTCTAAATCTATCACAATCCATAGACTTCTGTGTTACTAAGCAAGTAGCTGTTGCAGTAAGAAGCCAGTCAATTGTGTTCTGAATGAGTTAGACTACTGACTGCTGGGAAACCCTCATCCATTGTTCTAAAGGTTTTACTGCCGGCGTTGCTTTTGTTCGTCTCATACAGGCTTGATTAAGACAATAAAGAATTATAAGGTACAATGACGTGATTAGTCGCTTTATTCACGAATGACATCATCATCATTTCCCCGTATCATCATCGCGTACTATATACGTTTCTGATGATTATGGCTAAGAAGGAATTTTAATAATTACTGTATAGAGATTTTAGCTTCATGCGATAGTTTTGAAATAATGATTTAACATTGAATGATTAATGATCATGTTATAATAATATCACCATCATTATCAGCAGATAGACGTCCACTGTAGGACATAATCTTATTTATATGTTGGTTATAGTATAATGAGCAAATAAATGTAAGTAATATAACATTAGTATTTCGACTGTTAAAATATGATAATATTCTGAAAGAGCATGATTAAAATCTGGTCTCATTAATACTTAAACTTATTTTTTTTTTAACTTATGTATAGGTTAATGCTTGACCACGATCCCACCTGGTGTTAAGTGAAGATGTGGTCGATGATGGTAAAGCGCA
>DWLS01007806.1:0-10413 GCA_018246255.1 Pachliopta kotzebuea | reverse complement strand
TCAGCCACCGATGGCTGACGTGGCGCTCAACGTGTTAAAGCTCTCTACGCAGATTAATCTTGCACTGCTTGCATTCAACACTTTCCCGCTTCCTTCACACCAAATCGGCGGTTCGCTTCGGGAGTACACGTCCCGTTATGGCCGGCGAGTCGATAAAGTATTGCCCCATCAGCTGTTAGTCCATCTTAATAATTTTACATTTCTAGCCTACATACATTCATACAAGAGACTTATATAGAAAAAATTACAAGTCATGATAAGTTTAGAGGAATTAATAAAATACTTAGATGATTTATCATTGTATATATATAGACATACATATAAATTTCATTAAGCTCAGTATCATGCATTACCGCAGCTTTAACAATTGATCAAGGACCGAAAGTATATAACATTCAAATTCACCATTAATAAATTAATGTTCAGTAACTGTTTACAATTTCTAAAGATATTCAAGTATATAAGTAGATTTTACCCGTAATATAAAAAAAAATAGAATTACTCGAACCTGAATTTTCAATACACTATGAAAATGATGAATAGCTAACAGAAATTACATATTTATGTGACTTTATTACCAAGACTTACAAAGAACTTTAGAAAGTTAATATTGATTATCGCAATTTTTATAGCCTATCGGTGTTTGTCAACAAACGAGGTGGTCTCGTAGCTTCGCAATCATCTGTAACAATCAGCGTACATAGACGCTGCGGATATTTTAAACCGTCTGTAGCACATGATTACATTGATAATTAGACATGTCAATAAATTTATATCACAATTACATAACTATATTTTTCTACAAGACTTAAATATTAATCATAAAAAAAAATTAAAGATAAATCACCAAATACCTAACATTATTCAGATAAAGTAAACAACTAATTACTTTACTCATTACAAATTGTAATTAAGTAGCAGAGACACCTATACATAGATAGATATATAAGTATATTATATACATACATACAAAAATCGGATGGCGATGACGAGCGAGGAACATACGGTTTGCTAATGGAAATTTGTCTCTGGTAATTAAATTAAGATAATTTATTGCTCATAAAATAAATTGTAAATTACCAAAAGCTATGTTTAACCACTTGACGAGCATGACCGAACCTAGTTCTGGTATGCAACTTTTAAACGACACTTAGAAAGTTTTCCCGAAAATGGTGATGAACCTTGAATATACCTAAGTAATTTCTACGTAACATATTATAGATTTATGTGGTTGCAGCAAGGGTGCGCTACAATTACGACAATTCCGAAAAAAATGTGAGTGTGAAGTGGTTAATAGCTTTATGTTGTTTTCAAATAACTAATTTCACATGATCCAGCACACTCCAGCTGACCGGAAACCCGTAACCTAATGTCTAAATTATAATTAAATTAATCGTAAATTAGTTCCATGATACATATTTAACAGGGACTCTTTTTTTTCACGGTCAGATTTAAAGGAAGATCATCTTCTGAATCCGTTATGTTATCATCTTTTTTGACAATTGATTGTTCTCCATATCTTGGCAAAACGGCTTCAACTTTTCTTGACTTAGTAGATGATGTAATCACAGTCTTCCTCCCCATGTCTTCTTTTATGATCGTAGTGCAAATGTTTGATTTTGTTGTGCTCGAATTAATAACCGTGGTGGTCTGGCTTGATACCTGCACACAACTTGTGCTAGAACCATTCGTTCTTCTGTGACTATTTATAACGTTCACAACACTTTTCAGTCTTCTGCTCTCTCGTCCAGATCGATCATTAGCCTTTCCTAAGTCATTTAACTTCTTATTAGTGACGCCACTTGTACTTGGTTGATCTAATGCCGGTACAGCTTGCACTGCAGCATCTGCAGTTGCAATAGCTGAATTACTCTCTGCTTTTTTCGATGATTTAACACCTTTTCCAGAGACGGATTTGTGTTTCTTGGATTTGTCATCTTCAGCATTGGAATTTGGTGGAATCTTCTCCCTTGGTTGAGTCCGTGTCGTTCGCTTTTTCGTCTTCCCCTTATTTTTATCTGCAGTATTAGCTTCTTTAACTTTCTTCTTCGGGTTCTTTTTGTGTAACTTCTTCTTTCTATTACCGGATTTATATGATGTACTTGATGAATCGCTGGAAACGCTACTCGACTTGGTGGTGGGTGTAAAGGATTTTGACGAGGAACCGGACTGCGAGGACCAACTGCGAGCTGGAGATGGCGTTGTGCGGCACGTGTCAGATGTGGTTGCAGTATCATTGGAGCGGTGTCGTTTTTTTCGTTTAGGTGGTGGTGGTCTGTATGTACTATCTTCACTTTCAGAATCACATTCACGTGTCCTATGTTTCTTTAAACTTAACTTTACTAGTGGTACTGATGCTCTGGTGTCTTGACTATCGCGACTGTGTTGTGATGGCTCTGGTACAATCTCTTGAACAATAACATCACTGTCAGATTCGAGCAAATCCACTACTTCAGGAGTTCTGTCCTGAGGTGGTTTGATATAACCAACTACCATAACTTCAGATGAATCATCATCTGTATCTGACTGTGATAATGTTTCTATGGGAATTATGTTATTTGTTGTTGGGTTTGGAATGTAACCCTGTGGGTAGACAGGTGCTGGCATTCTGGAGGGTCCTGGAGGTGGGTCTGATGGTTCAGTGCTGGAGACCATAACTATGTCAGAATCTGCACTCCCTTCGGATTCCGAACTAGAGATAACTTCATTCACTATTGTGGAAATTCTGTTATCGGTTGTGTACTGAACGTTGCGGTCATATCCAGTTAAATCGTATGGTGTTGCCGCAAAGCAGTATAATTCATGCAAAAAATGTTCAGTTCTTTCACCAAAATAACGGTGCATCGCCTCTCTGAATTCTGGCGAGTTTATGTGGTATTGTGGCAGTATCTCTAAGATTTTTGAAATAACATATGATATATGGGCAAAGTTTTCATTTAATAAATAGTGAAGTTCTCGAGTGAGCCATGGAACTAATCGGTGCATTTGTGAGTCATTATACCTTCAATAGAAAGAAAATACAATAATTAGACATGAATTTATTTTGTAAACATAAATAAACAAATGTGTTTTAATCTTTATGATTATAACACACTCATAATGAAATGCCCAAAAACTATAGAGATACACAAGTTCCTTTAGTAGCTTTGACACCTCAGATTAGATTAAATTAATGTCACACAGCATACTACTGCATCAGTACAGAAGTAAGTTCTTCATATAGTAAAAATTAGCTAATATGTCTGTAGAATTCCTGAACAAAACAGCAGCAGTAAGCTATACATTTAAATTAAAAAAAATTGGGTATGTTTTTCGAGCAGTAAACATATGAGACCTATAATATTCTGGATAAGCACTCTTCACTATTCAATATCTAATTGTATCTTAATAACATGTGAAATTGAGATCAAATGTTAGTTGAATATAGAAAAAATAGACGATTTTTAGCATAGCAATAAATTATGTTAACTACTCAATATGTTTAAGTTCTTTTGCTACCTTATGGTACGCTGTTGAAGTATTATTATTAATAAACCGGATAAACTCCTGTCTTTATTTCTTTATCTCTTGTATTTACGAGTACATTTTTTTTCATGTGAGATTTAAAGTGGCATCGCCTTTAGTTATTTTTTTATTCAAAAAATGTCGCTGTTAAATCTACTGTGCTCTTTATATCATAGACATCGGCAAAAGACTATAATTTGAATTTTATGAAATATTTTTAAATAAATGAAATTGTTAAGAGAGTTATCGCCAGCAATGAATGTCCAACAGTAGTGATGATGAAAAACGGTTTTACCTATAAAAGACAGGGGAGCAATCCCTGAATCGTCCTGTAAAATCTGGCAGTGGTCGCGCCCAAAGATTATGGCGATATACAGTACGGCGGAAGGAGGTAGGCGAGCGGCGTCTTAGGTTCGAGCGACTTGGCAATACACCCGCCATCAAAGGGTAATGAAGCAACAGCTGTTGAATAGCTATAGACTCTCTCCTTGGTAATGTTAGAGTTGTCCTAAAGTGAAATTAAGACAGAAATCAATAAAAGCCATAATATATTGCCATTATATACTATTAAATAAATAGGCCAGATTGTGAAGTAATTAATTGTAGGTACTACACATCACAAAGAGGTGCAGGTTAAGATCCGCAGTAACTTGTGCTACAAGCTTAAGACATGGATATATAATTATTGTGAAGAAAATTTTCCAAGAATAACAGCTTTTGTAGACTGTAACCAGGATTTGTTCAGTGTGGTGGATAAATGGACTTGAGTCTCTCCTTGCAAGAGAAGGCTTCATGAGTCCCTATAGTGGGAACATTTGGAAGAAGTCTGTTTAATAAAAAACAATGAGGAAAACTATTTAACTAGAGAAATTACTAAATCTATTGATACTTTTTATCAAGATAAGATAACAAATTGTAGTAATCAGTAATAAACAAAATAACAACAGAAACAGTGCAATATTGCAATAATATCACAGAAGTTCTTTTATCTTTCTGAAGAGTCATAATAAATCACATTGGTAATAAGACAATAGTGTATTTTATTTATTAGTACCTGTATCTAAATCTTCGTGTAGCAGTGAGATTGTCTGTTTCAATTCTCTCTGTACTTTCTTCAGTCTGTCTTTGTTCAACCATATACTCCTCATATTGATGGTTTGACTGCACATTGTGTATTATTGATTTAAAAGTCTGCTTACAAAGAGGACACTCTGCCTTAACCTGTAATAACAAGACATCTTTTAAAACCAATAGTTTTGGCTGTGTCGACTTAAAATTTTCAATAGTTCAGACAATTGTTCATTTTACAAATAAAGATGATGAACAGGAATTGGACATACTTAACACCTTTAGGCATTAAGCAGCCCCTGTTCACACAGGGAATCATTGATGTATAATTATTATATATAAAAATTTAGTACTTTAAAATAAACCTATTTTAAATTAATATATTTAACTTATACACACATTAAAAAAATTACAAAAGTTAATAATTAATAATATATATTTTAGTTTTAATAAGTCTTTTTCAAATGTTTTGTACTCAATTCTAATATGCTATCTATGATGTTACCTTCAGTGCACAAAAATAGGTAACTTACCTTGCTCCAGGTTAATAAACATTTGAAACAGAATTGATGTAAGCATGAATCTGTGAATGATTTGTTACGACAAGTTCCTAAGCATATAGCACAATTTGGTGGTGGCGAACCACGTCCACTCTCATGAGGAGGGCTACTGTCATCATCACTTTTAATACTATTTGGATTTGCTTCTGAGCTATCATCCTGTGCAGCGGCAGATACTGTCTCCATCGCAGAGTCTGAAAATTCATTTATTTTTTAATAAAAATTGAAATAAATTGTACTCCCATAAACATGACATATCGTTTATGATGAATATGAATTAATAAAACTATATAACTTACTTCTAACACATATATAAAATGTTATTTAAAGAGGCAATGAGACAAGCAAAGGGTTCACCTGATATTAAGAAATTTTTTTTTTAAGAAAAAAAAAATATTAAGAGATATGCTAGCCCATAACAATGTAGCACTGATTAAGACGGTGTACACTGCATTACATTGCACTAGTTGCCTTGAGACACAAGATGGTAAGTCTTTTTACCCTAGTAAATTCCCTAGATGACAATGCTCTTCAAACAGAAACACAGTAATGTTTGCACACTACTGTTTAGCTGCTGAAGTAAGAGCTGCAATGGTACGTACTATAACATCTCCTGCAACAAAGATGGTCTTAGCTCAGTAGCTTAGAACAGTTTAGGTAAGTTTTGGAATTCTATTGACTTAACAATGAATTCCTAAGGTACTATCTGTTAATGGTTAAACAAAAATCTGAATAATAAGTGGATAAAAGGAACTTGACACAATATCGAAAAGGTGTGTAAGACATTTACACCATAATTAATGAAACTAATTTTGAAAAGCAAGACATTTTATCTATTACAGGAATGAAATGTAAATATATACAAGAAAAAACTTGGAATATTAAAATCAATATTACTTATTTAGGTTCCAAAATCCAAGAAGGTGCTAGACAATAGTAACTGTAACCGAATGTTCAAAAACGTAACTCTGATTTAGTAAGACATACCAAAATTTACTACGACCTCTGGATTTCTACAATACAAAATATATAATTTAACTATTTTATTTTAAAAAGAATAATTTACAAAGAATTTACTTTCCTGTATACAACTGAAGAAAGGATGAAAACCTTGAAGAAAAATATCGTGTCTTAATATTTTATCAGGATAATGGAAGAAAGGTTTATTGAACATTAATATGGAATAATATGGGTACCTTAACTGAGTGCCTTCTCAGCGGAAGTTCATAGTAAATATATATTACACTTAAAAACTAATGAGTTTAGCAATCCTATTGCTACAATTCTCCATTTCACAAAACTTATTCACTTTATTGTCAATGTGCGTTATGATCTACACAAACTGAAATATTTGATGTGATCAGTGATCAGTATTAAGAAGACAGGAGCAGACATACACAGATAACTACATAGTATATTGCATAGATTCAAATTTTATTGACCATTATAACGTAAATTACAAAAGTCTCGACATCAAGGCATAGCATAATGGTATATATATTTGTTTCATGTATTGTATTGATTTATTAATGGAGGTACTTTTTAACTAATTTTATATTAAAGTTGATAATTATGATGTAATAAATATCAAGTAGTTTTCTGTTATGAAAACAGACGATGTTATATACAACTTCTAACTTTTCGAGGACAAGTTAAAACAAAAATTTAATTTATTTTAACAATTAAAAACAGGCAGTTTTTAAGAAGTTAGCAGCAGTTTTTATGTTTAAGAAAAATAAATATCTATATCACTACTAAATTTTGTTGTTACGTTTAAAGTTTAAATCCAGTAACGACATAAGTAGCAAAATAAAGAATTGCTTATTATATGTATTACAAAACAATCGTAAAAAAATTAAATGATATCATCATCATCATCAACAGCCTGAGCAGTCTACTGCTGGTCATAGGCCTCTCCCAGTGAACATATATATGTTATGTATAACATATATTAGATGTCAGATTTTATAGTGATAGGTGTAATGCTTTTGAATATTATAATTCTCATGTAAAATATTATCCTAGTAAAATCTATATCTGTAATAACTAGATTGGAAAGAATCCGCTGAATGCAGACAACGAAGGACGTATCGGGGTGGGGATTTATAAGTACACAAGATATTATAGTCGTAGTATTTTTTTTTATCATAAGATTGTTAAAGTATTAAAAAGTTATTATTATTGTATGGGACCTGTGTTGAACGTAGTAATTCACCGTTGCCTACAAAAAAAAAAGTTAGACTTTGACGTATTGTGTTGATTATAATTTCGTTTGTGGTTATTGCATAATTTCAAATATAGCTTCGAAACCCTGTAATTTTATTTAGCAATTAATAATATAACAATGGGTATTGTAAAAAAGGTACTATCATAGGATAATAAGTTTTTGTTATATATATTTTTTAAACGCGTTACATAATGTCAATATTTCTTGTATTAAATTGTTTAGTGTAAAGAATGTACTATTTTTATTTTATAGACAACAGGTCTTATGGGGTTAGCTGTTGCAACCAACCCACATCACACTCTGAGTGCTCTTTACGGTAAAATATTAAGAACTTTGCAAAGGATGCCGCCAGATGCAGCATATAGAAAATACACTGAACAAATAGTTCGCGAGAGAGCAGCTGTGCTGCAGCAGGTAGTATATCTCATACTACGTACTACTACGTACTTTCATCTCCACAACAAATGAAATCAGTGAAAAAGTGTTTATTTAAAACAATTTTTTTTCTTACCAAATTTTAGATCTTCACTAATATTTTATCCTTGTCTATAAAAGACATTTTTAATTTTGACAGAAAAAGAAGGAAAAATATCTTCATATGTTATATATATCTTTGCATGAATATCAAAATTCTAATGTTATTCTTTATAATCTTTGTTTTGTTAACTCTTTTCTATATATATTTGATTACAGGTGCTGCAGAAAGAATAATAATCTAATATATATATATAATTTTTTTCCTTAATAAGTGGCTATTAAATAAGTAAAAAAAAATTATAAATAAATATGGTACATCTATTTCTCTTTAAAAACTATTATGAAAAAATGTTCACTTGATGAGTTGAAACAATACTCTTAATTACAAAATTATGTAAAAAAGTATAATATATATATATACAAAATTAAAATTATTTGAAAAAGTACAAAGTTTATGACATTTATGTAATCAAAACTTTGTAATTTACTACAATATGTAGTAGTAAACACAAAATCGTCTCTTGAAAAATTTATCTAAAATATATTTTAATGCAAAAGTACATGAAATATGAAGATCTAAAGCACAAATTCATTAAAATAGTTATAGGAAAAGATTCACACATCTTTTGCTATATTTGTTTGCTGATCAAATTTGTAATAATAAATTGTTTGAGTGTATTATTTTAGATCTCTTTCTTCATTAAAATTTATATTAACTACACCAGTATAATAATTCTTTTTAAATATTGCAGACAAAAGATTCATTTGAATTGGAGACAAAAATTAATTGTGGCCAAGCAGAAGAACTTATTATACAAGCTGAAAATGAACTTAATTTGGCAAGAAAAATGCTCAATTGGAAGCCATGGGAACCTCTTGTGGCTAAGCCCCCTAATGGCCAATGGGATTGGCCCCCAGCAAAAGTTTAAAGTAATAAAAGAAAATGACACTAGACCACTTGTTATTTGTCAATATATATAATTTTTATTGTCTAAATTAGTTATTATGTTGAGCAATTGTTGTTCCAGTTTGATTTTTGGTTGAATTTACTTCATTTGAAGTGTATCCATTTTAAATCAACAATATTCATTACCTTGCTATTAGTTGAATAGTTAATTATGAATAAAACACCTTAAACATTTTTGAATGTTTTTATTTTTGTGTTAAAAGAAGATCCCCTTGTAGTTTATTTTATAAAATAAATGCATGTTTGAACCCTCAAAATGTAAAATGTTTACAATCAAACTGATTTAATGACACTTGAAAAATTATTACTTGTCTAAAATAAGTCTTTATTTACAAATATCTAAAATAATGAATACATCTGTTGGTATTTCAGTACCAAAAAATAATACATATGCTCCATTATACTTCCAGGTTATTTTGACATGTAAAAGTTTTATTTATCTTTGGTTATTTTAAAATCATAGATAATATTTTAAATTAATGTAATAAACAGTTTGCGGAAAGTGTAAAAGATGTAGTATTTTTTTATTGGCCTTAAGTATTCAGGAGCATAAGTACAATATTTGTATAAGACAAAGCAAATTTTGTCTGCTTAAAACTAGTACAAAATGACATGGTATATGATTAATATTGTTGGTAATATTCAGCCTTCACATTTATTATAGATTTCATAACCATAAGTTTGGTTGGTTGGTACCTTTTTGAAAATTTGCTAGAATGGATAAAAAATGTGTTAAGTACTATAATATAAATGTTTCGTTTGTCATATATCTTATAACAGTAATTATGTTTACACAACAAATCATGAAAATATTTAACGAGTTTTTGGCACTACATATTTTTTTTAATATCATGTAACAAAAAAATCCAAATAAGGATTGTTCAAAAATATTGAAATTAGAACTGTAGTGTTAAACATACAAACTGGTAATTGAAATAAATTTAAATTTGTGTATAATTTAGAAGGATATTATGGTGTTAAAATAAAAATGTGTACACAGTATTATGGTTAACTTTGTAATAGTACAAAAATAATTGAAAAGTGATTTAAATCTAAAACCAACTAACAATAATTTTCTATTCACAATGTGTCTAATTAATAATATCAATACCATTAACATATTACATTTATTACTCTCCTGACAAGACCCCACTTGCCGTAAGTATAGATAATAATTATAAAATCAACACTGGTAACTTATTTATAAATCCACTTAAAGGTCTATGTAATATATTCCTTGATAAATTATTACCAATAACATTTTTACCTCATGGGGTTTACATAAAAAATCATGTACTATTACATTTTATTCATACTATTAAATTTATTAAATTCATTGAGCATTAATCAATTCCTTGTCTCCCATTGATCCTGAGAATAACTTTTTAATTTTTGTAGTATAATAAATAATTTGCTATCTTTTGAAATAAATGTTTATGTAATTATTTTAATATAATATACATAATTAAATACAATGGGAAATCTGAGAACAAGTACACAGGCAAGTATTATTCATCATCATTAGCCTTTTTTCATCCACTGTTTTATATAAGCTTTCCCCAATGTTTTTCATCAAATAAGGTCCTCAGCTTTTTGCATCTATTCACTCT
>DWLS01007805.1:0-10413 GCA_018246255.1 Pachliopta kotzebuea | reverse complement strand
CCAATACCCATCCGCCCCACACGCGTGAGAGTGCGATTATGCCTCGCCGCGCGCCGCTCGCCCGCACGACTCTATCAGTACGCGAACCCTCTCTACTTACGTCTCTAATTCATTATATGAACTCCCCCTTTCTGGACTTTAACTTTTTTTACATATGCTCGTGCTGTATCTATTATTTATTTTCCGATAAAACTTGATTATAACTCCTATTAATCGAAATAAATAATTATGTAAGCTGTTGTAATGTCTTCCGTTAAATGACATCACTATAAAATAATTAATTTATCATTATGTATAATTATAATTCGTTACAATAGCATCACACTGCGCTCGTCACATTGAGACGTAAGGTGCTAAGTCCCGTTACCCCAGTAATTAGACTAATTTACAACGTCTTACAAATCCGAACACAGTACTGTTTGTCGGCTGCAATAGAAGAGGCTGAGGTACCTACCTAGACGGTTTCCAACAATAAAGATGTACCAACAGAATAAAAAGAGAAAACTCCACATAACTACCATTAGTTAAAAAGACCGGAACAGTTTCCTCATTGTCAGGCCAGCTTCAACTGGATGAAGTCTTCTTATAATGATAATTGACGATAACACTGTTTAATCATTTATTTTGGATTGGTTAGTGTAAAACACATGTGACGATAGCGATGTCGCTCGATGTCGTGGTCGTATCGTGAGCGGGAAAGGGGATCGAATAGTTCGTATTATTGATGACTGTAGGGCAGACATGCAAGGAATATTTTTAAAGGAAAGGGAACCGAGCGCGCTGCGCCCGCGCACCTCTGTATCTGTCTATAATAAAATTTATTAACAGTCGACTATTGTTTGGTAGAAAGCTCACTGAAAGCGGTTATATGACTTCTGGTTAAGGACGCAAATCGATCGTGTTAGTACAGTAGTAATTAATTATTATTTATTATCGGTACAATATTATCTTAGATCTTGAAACTTTTGTATGTTATTCTTTGTCATTTAATAGTGCTCGAACCTGTTGGTAAGTTGGAAGCGGTTTTAAGGATGACGTTGAAGGTTCTATTCCTAAGACCTATTTTGTGACGAGGTGTAATCTTACAGGGCTCGAGCTAACTTAAGTATAGAAAACATTGATTCGTCTATTATAAATGCGAAATGTTAAGGATCTTAAAATAGCGTGTGGTATAGAAAAATTCAGAGAAGTCTATTAAATTTTTCCTATTATTTTTTATTTTTCCTTCATTATTATATTTAAAAAAAACTTTTATTTTCTAATATTGGTAGAATAGTTCGAGATCGCCCACAATTCAATTCCTCGGTCACAGTAATGAGTCTTTAGATCCTTTAATAATGAAACTTGCATATATCTATTACATTTACCATTATCATTTATTATTATATATAATCATAAAAATATGTCCATTTTTTAATAATGGTAGAACAGTTTGAGATGAATCACAATTCAGCTCTTCGGCTACAGTAATGAGTCTCTAGGTCTCTTAATAAAGAAAATGAAAAATAATTTCATGTTAAAACATGAATGATTGGTTGAAATTAAAATCATGTAAGTGTTAACTCAAAGGAATCATTTAAATATTAACACGGGACATTACGTCGTTATTTAATATTCAAAACAACTTTATTCGCCGGACGCAGGAGGTCCTTTTGACTGAAAATCATTTTGGACGTTCATATTTTTTCGAGCGCCCCATTCAATATGACATTTGAATCCGAAACAGCGGCCAATATATTATTACTGCGGTGGCCGATAATTTCGATATTATTATTAAATAAGCTCAATGAGGCCGGACGGTAATGAGACCGTTATGTGAATTTACACTTTAATTTCAATACCAGGAAACGCATCTAGATCATCGATACACATGCCCCGATCGCATTGGAGATATCGTAAAATTTTCGCCTTGCAATATTTTGATGCAAACCTGTATTCACTTTACTCATATAATAAGTACTCTGTTGCATGCAAATATGTGTATGCAAAAAAATGGCGAATTTTATAAACCTAGTCAAGTGAAGGAAATGAAAAATGACTGAGCAATCGACAAATATTAAAGTAAATATTAAAACTACTATCATCGTCAACCGATAGACGTCCCCTGCTGGATTCCTTCACCAATAATGAGAGGATTTGGGACATCTCCCACCACGTTGGCCCAATGGGGGTTAGTAGGTAGCCTACTATTAAGGCTGTTATTATTATTTCTAGGTGTGTATATCCTAAGACCGAATGGCTAAAGTTGCTTTCCTTGTGACTGGCGCATGTCCAGCAGTGGTCTGCTGCAGGCTGCTGATGAAATATTAATAAAAACATCAGCCATTGCCTTTATCAATTCTAAACAACTGAATAAGTGATGAGTTCAAATCTGCTGTACTTGGCTTCTGCTGGCGAAGTTGACATTTCTAATTTTAGTTTAGCATTGGGGAATACTCCTGTATAATACATTGAATCCACCTGAAGGAGTCACTACAAGCTTATTCCACACCATTGTAGATTCCTTTAAGCTTTTTCATGACTACACCACAGCATCGCAGAGGCCACTGAGGGTGGTCCACAAACATATCAACACAATCTAGACGTATATCTAACATATTTAAAACAGAGAATGCTTTAACTAGTTACATTCCCCCGTCGTCACGATCTGGGTTACACCAGATAAGCAACTTGAAAGGGCTCACCTTGGCAGTACTTACATAATTCCTATATTTAGAACAATATTAGAATATAATTTAATAATATTACAACTGTTTTTTTTAGTAGACGAACCCGCGAGTCAAGCGTGACGTTCACTTGCTGGTAAGTGATACGCTTGCTCATAACAAGGGGGCGCTGGTTAAGCTGGTATACACTACACCACATTGCGTCCGTCGCTTTTAGGCGTTAAGTCTCATTATCGGAGTAATTTCACTAGCTTCTGTATTGTTTTATACTTCTTGATGGCAGAAATAGACACAGATATAATGTAATTATTTCTAAGACTTTTAAGTAATTTCTAAACTTTAACTATTTAAAGTACAATACGTGTTAAAGAATAAATAAGTCAACTACGGAGGCCCTTAAATGATATATGTTAAGAACTGTATGTAGTTAACGCTTTCAAGCACAAAAGTTGTTCGAAATCCATTGACTTAAGTAAAGCCGGGCGCGATATTGTTATACTTTAAGTTACGGCATTACAAAGAGGTAAAAGTGAAGTTAAATGCAGCTGTTACCGCAGTTAAGTGCGGTCAAACGTGCCACTACTGATAATGCGATAAGTCTAGACCATGAAACTATATACATTATTTCGAGTCTACGTTGAACTGCTGGTTTATATATTTTTATATTATTACTGACAAAAAAACATAGTTTCCAAAAAAAATTAATTTTCAAGAAACAACGAGTTTTTGTCGAATTACGGAAATGTGTTGCTGGTTGAGATTTCATACGCTTCAATGTTCATTTCGCCTAAATGTTTAATTCTCTAAATATAGTAATTTCACTAACTACAGTATATTCCAACTACAACATGGAAGAGTAGATGGAAATATGTCCTTCGCCAAAAAAATACCTAGATAAAGGCAATCAATACAATATTTTCATGGAAATATTTTATAGTTTATTTTTCGGTTGAATAAATCCTTCTCAGAAGGATAAGGATACTAAGAATTTCGTCGACTAGCTTATTGTTTTAACTTCCTCCTGGGTGACCATTTGCTTAGTACCATGGAAGTCTTGGTTCGATCCTTAGGCTACAATATGCGGAGTTTGATTTGTCGTAACGGTTTTTTCAAACCATGCTAGTACTTCCTCAATATTGTAAATCTGTACAAATAATAATATTGCTGTATTCCTGGTGTCAGGGTTTAAGGGCCAGAGAATTCAGTGTTGTCGTTTAACATAATCTAAAAACAAAGAAGTATTTGGTTATTATAGATAAAAAAAATATATAGAATTGAACTAACAGAGGTATAGTACAAACAGCTTTAGTAAATGTATTGTGGATGAATCTATCGGATGAAAATATCTGTATATAAAACATATTTATTATTCAACGTAACTAAATGCTTCATTTAAATAATTTAATGTTTAGTTTATGATATAATAATCGTAAGAAACAAATGTTACCGAGATAAGCTATCAATTTCTCTTCTTACGCTACATTTTAATGTTTGACATTTCGTTTTAAGTACCCCACGCGTTTGAAAAAGCTCAAAGTACTTCAAATTTCGAACATCTAAATACATGCACAAAACGAATGGCTCACATTTGTCTCCCTGCGTGCGACGCCACGTTTATTTATTTTAAAAAAGGAATACATTTTTAAATTTAAAAAAAAGAAGCTCCGTCCGTTTTGTTTCTCTTTCGCTTGCCCGCGCTTTGAGATAAAACGATCGGTATGTATATCCGTTCTCTTCTAAAACCTAGTAGGGAAGAGGGACGTCGATATTCAAATTGTTTTTTTTTCTCTATGGCCAGTTATGAGAGCTGTCTTTGGAAGGGATCATAAAGAATTTAAAAATGATATTACTAAGACATCGCTGGATATTTTGGATGTTTACTTTGATACCGTGGCCATAGTTTGTTTTTTATTGGGCTCTTTCTCATAGAGCAGTAGGATTTAAGAATTTCTTTGATCACATCCGGGTGTCTCTTGCTGTGGCGATAATAATCTGGTTTTATTGAAAAAAACCCATTTTTTCTCGATCGTATCTCTTAATCTTGTTCAAAATGAGGTACGGCTGGATTTTGTTTGATCAATTTTTACATGTAAAACTAAACGGAATATTGCAATGAAAGAAAAATGTTCGTGTAAATAAATATGGCGCTAAAATGTATACTTAGTCCTTGAATATACAAGTTATTTAAAGAAAATGTAATTTCATATCTAGGCCGCGAGAATGCGGGCTGCACAGGATCGATCGCCGATGATGACGATGATAAATCCGTTTTGTATTGAATTAAACTTAAGAATCTGCAGATGTTCATTAAAGGTCAAATAAAAAGAAATCGATAGTTAAACGATACATTGTTGCAAAAATATTTTAAGACGGGAACGTCAAAACATCTTTTATCACAGTATGCTAATCTTAGCGGCTTTCAAGTAGTAGAAGATAATTCTTTTGCAGAACTTCTGTTTAGTTTATATTTAACTACGCTGAAAAAAAGAGCTCGAAAGTCTTAACTTTACGAAAACAGAAGGACTTAAAATTTGGAAGTGATATTAAACATTTATAGTCGTTTGTGTAATAAAAATAGTATCTCAAATGTACTAGAAACTATTTTCGTATATTACACAGATGATATTGTGTATATGGATAGATTAACATATTATTCTTGATAGTACTGAATAGTACTGAACCTGATAATGTTATGTTTCTACATAACAATGTGATTATTGCTATGTATAATCAAATTATTATCAGGTCAATGTCAAATATACGGCATCGTTGTATATAAAAATTTAGTCAGATATCGTACATACAACTTAAACATATAATCATATATTTCTTTCGTTACATCGAGAACGTAATATAATACTAAAGTATGTAACTAGTCCGTAGATAAAATGTAAATTTTATTTAAGTAATATTTTCTTTCACGCTATGTCATTTGCAAGCACCTTTTAAGTGTGTACGTTAAAAAAAGGTAAAATCGAAGGCGTAAAGTAGTTAAACAGGACTGTATCTCAATTGCCTAGACGCTGGAATCCAGTTAAAAATGTTTCAATAAACATTTGATCATATTGGTTAGTCGCAAAAGCACCATGTACCGCAGCCGGGGGTCCACGCGATGCGGTACAGTTTCATGAGGTGATATCACGAGGTTCAACATCATATTTAAAATTAAATAAAACCTTAATTCTTAATCTTTAAGTAATAGCAGAAACTTTAGTAGTACAGCAGTAGAAACACAAATAATTTTTATTACGTATATAGTAGCAATATTATTCTTTATAATTGAAACAAAGCAGCGCTGTCTTGTAATTTAAAAATAAATTCATACGGAAAAATTTACTGCAAAAACATGTGTTCATGTTGTTTAGTTATGGTTTCTGAGATTAGAATTTCAAACTTTTCATGTTTTTTTTTTAATAAACCTAGGCACTGGCTTTAGCTATTAACTTCTTTTAGTCTTACTTGCTGCATCAGCGTAAAAGAGCACTGACTTAAATACACCGTAACGCTTGTAACTTTTAAACCGAAGGGGTTACATGAATACTCTTTCAGGGAACAGGATAAGGAGACGAGAAATCATAAATAAAAAGTTTCAGCTCTTCCGGTTAAGTAGATGTGAAAGGTCAAAGTTAGCACTGCGGGAGGAAGTGAAGACAAAAAAGAAAAAGTTAACTGATATCGAACTCACGACCTTTGTGACCAAAGCACGAAAAGTAGCTCGTAGGCTATTGCGGTACGTTCTAATCTAATAAGAAAACGAGGCATGTATCTACTTGTTTGCAATGGACTTTGATACATATACATATGTTTGTGTTGTATATTTGTCCAATCACAGATAAAATAATAAAACATAAATTATATATACAATTAGATAATAATTTTAAGTGTTAATATCCTTATTATTTATAAACAATTATAATAATAAATAATGCCAATCCCTACACCGTTTTTCATTCGCGTATCCGCCACCTTATTGGTGAATACAAAACGAATATGTCTTGTATTCAATGCAGAGATTTTTGTACTTTTAATATTATCTTTGCGGACCCCATCTTTATTGCCCCTGTTTGACTTACGACGCAGGGATTTAATTTTTTTCTTCAATTAGTAATCGCGAAAGGACATTGTCATATCTGACGGACCTGGCGGAGGATTAAAATGTATTTGTATTATTGATATTGTTATCGTTTGCATCTAAATGTCTGAAATACTTCGGATGGCGGCGTTGTTCCGTTGGGAGGAAAGGGGGGGTTTTGTCGCTAAATGTAACCGTGGGTTATTTTGAGCGAGGACTCGGAACACCTTTCACAATTCACAAGGAGCAGGTCCGAGCCTAGTGTGAATTGTTAAAACGGATTTGTAATTGTTTAAGAATGTCGATAAGAATGGAGATACGTACACCGCGCCCATTAAGTAAGCCGGTGTTAACTTTAGCTTTGCTTTAAATGTATTTTGGTTGATGATTGTGAAATCCCTTAACTACAGTAGAGTATGCAATGTTAGTTTTTACAAAAACTTATAACTGCTCTTGACGTGTACTTGTTTAAATTTTTATGAATACGTCTTTAAAATCGGTTTTGTGGGTAAATAAAAATGCAACATATTCTGACCATTATATGATAGGTTAGAAAACATCATATGTTATAAACAAGCCAGAAATACCATGCATAGGTATTCTTATTGTCCGGGTATATATTAACTGATCAAATTAGAATATCCCGGAATGGCCTAGGGAGTAATTTTCATGTTTTTGAAACTAAGATCATGAGTTTCATTCTCGGTTAAATTTTTCTTTTTTATTCCTCTCCTTGCCCAACTCTTTTGACTTTCATATCCCCTAAACTGGAAGACATACAGACTTCTTATTCGTATCTCTCGTCTCCTTGTCCTTTCTTCTGCTTCATTTTATACTGCAATATCAGTGTAGTTCTTCCGGTTTAAAAGTTATAAGCTTTACGTAATTCTTAAGTAAACGCATCAGTCTCCTTGACGCTAATGCAATCAGAAGAATAAAAGGGAGCCCAAAATTGCGTCTAATTGTGAACCTCTTCATTGTTGTCGGTTGAGCCGCCCATTCTCTGTTGTTATTAAAGGATAATGTAAATATTCATTCAATAACTTATCAAAACTTTTCTCATTATTTCGATTTGTTTATGAAGGAGTCGATCCCTGTAACATACATTTGTATTTTTAAAACGCAACAAAATTGCTTTTGTGATATACAAAGGTGACTGAGTTTTGGTTTAGATTAATATAATTGCAATTTGTTCCGCGGCCCCGCTGTTACTTTGAAAAATTTTATATAAACACAATGTTGTAAATTTACCATACCCGCCTACGTACAAAGCATTCGCTGCATAATGGTGCTACATTATTTCATTTTAATCGGTATTTAAAATAAAGGCAGAAACGGTTTATTTATTGTAAAAGGTAAATTACCTTTTAAAATATACAGGAGACAAATATTTTAATTTTTTTATTTTATTTTTGCTGAATGAAATCTACAAACTTATCTTTAACAAACCATACTTGCAAAGTTAAAAACGCATAGTTATAAAAGGAAAAATATATATTTGTAAATATAACTTTATGAAATAATAACAAGGAAAATTTCTTTATATAATGTGGGTTTAAAGTCGAAAACAAGTAAAATAAAAATTAAAACATACAGCAACGAATTACCATATAACAAATGCGGTTAATAATTTAAAATTTAAGACACTTTAAAGTATTTTCCATATCATAATTTGATATTTATTACTGGTAATTTTAGAGTGCAATTTATGTTAGCTTTATTAACGTAATAGCGGTAATAAGTGACTTTAAATGTGCGTTATAATAAAATTTGGCACTTTATTAAATTCATGCTAATTTGGTTTGTTAATTTACCAATTGCTGTTTTATTGGACAATTATATAAAGGATTGTATTTCTTCATCATTTTTTTTGTCCAAAATGACGTTGCTGATGTAAATATTCAAAGCATTAAACATACTTATAATTTCTCTTAATTTGTGACCGGTCTCATTAAAAGCCATGCAACGTGCGATTGAGAGAGTTTTAGTTAGAGTTAACTATTACATCATCATTCATCATTTCAACCGACGAACGTCTACTGCTGGACATAGCTCCCTTGTAATGTATTCCACAAAATACGATCTTGCGCTGTTTGGATCCAATGGCTCCAGGAAACCAATGGTCACTATTATATAAGATGTCAGAATTAATTATTACACATGGGGAGTAAGGAATCCCACATAACAGTCACGGGGCCCAAGCCATCCTCACCTGCTCGTGGTGCACCCTAATCTTTTTTTTATTCCCATTCCTTCATATATCAATTAATCTTAATTCTTTTACTTCCTACATCCCATTATTTTCTTTCACTCTCTTCCTCTCCGTTCTCACCCTGCTAAACAACAAATGAGGCTCTGGCTCTCCACCAACCGCATTGGGCCAGTGGCAGATGGCCTAACCACCCTTCCCTCACTCACTATTGTGGTGACTCATGTGTAGTAGAGAAAATCTATCAGCTATTATATAACTATATATGAAATGAAGACATTTGATGAAGAAGTCAATTATAGATATAGCTTTAAAAATTTGGAAGCTTAAGTGGCGTTAGGTTGGCTACATCTATAGTGTAAATAAAGGTTGATGGGGAGAATTCTTTAAGTGAAGCCTAAGAAGTACGGCTGTGCAATGATTCTTTCCTTTGTTAATCGAAGACGTGATAAAAGCTACTGGAAGTGAAGGGTTTCGAAAAGCTTTTTTTCTATGAACCGTCAAGTTTTTTTTATGCGCAATCCCCCTTCATGTTTTGGGTAAGAGTCGCTGAGTGCTTTTCTTTTATTATTTTTCTCTCTTTCTTTCTTTTCCCTAACTATTTTCTTTTTCATTATACATGTTTTCTATCTTCCATACCTTGCTACATGTAATTCTTCTTCTTATCTCAGGCATCGCCTCTCGGACCAAAGAACGCCGTATTACATGTTTTGTTTTTTATATTTTGTTTTACATGATTCTTCCTTATCTATTAATTACATTTTTGAACCGTGAAGTTATGGAATAAATTCACTACCGAGGTGTTCAAAAGGAGCTTCGGACAGGGTCTTTAAAAAGGGCGTGATAAGGTTATTCCGAGTTCGGCAAAGCGTCAGTCATGTATCTGGTGTCGCAGGCGTCCATAGGCTAAGGTAACTGCTCACCTCTTTGGTGGTATATAAAAAACTATTGAGGAAGTCATATATTTAGTAAAACAGTGACCTGCTTCTAATTTTGATAAAAATATATAGCCAAACAGTCTCTGTTTAACATATTTTATTATTTTTCTTTTGGTTGTTGTTGTTCTTTAAAAATATGGCAATAAAATTCTTTTTTACAAAGCACGTCATAGTGCCGGCATGTAGGGAGACATATTTTCGCAATCGAGTCGTAAAAGTTATATCTTCAAATGCGGGTCCCTTATTGTGGTGTTACCATGACTTAAACATTTGTGGATAAACCTAATAATCATTAAAATAGGTTAAATGATTATCATTTTACTGTATTATAAATAATAATGATCGATGACTCGTTAATGAAATGACTCAATAATATTCTGAAAACTTTCTTTATAAAAGACAGTAGATTTTATCACCAACAATTATTAACGGTTGTCTTAATAGACAGACTAAACATTTACTGTCTTTTGAAAGATTTTTTTGCCGCATATATGTAATCAATTAAAAACAACGATAATAAAAATCTAT
>DWLS01007804.1:0-10414 GCA_018246255.1 Pachliopta kotzebuea | reverse complement strand
CTATGTCGAGGTGTGGACGTTTATCGGCTGATTAAGAAAAAGAAGAAGAGTTGACAAAAGAAAGTCAGAAAGATTGCCTCAGTTTGTTCATGATGATAATGATCATTCTAGAAAGCTGTGGTATAAGAAAAGGTTTAACGAAAAGCAGTCGATTCTAAACCTTTACTTTTTCCAATCAATGATAGCGGAACAGTTCCCAATGGTTAAGGGATATATTTTTTAAGTAGTGAATACGCAATTAACACACTTCAATTCAAAAACGGGAAACTGGCAAGCAGTGGCCCCGGGAAAGCTCGTCAAAGGGTTCGTTGCTATAGAAACGTCGGGATTCGGGCAGGTCTCAATTTGAAGAGACTTATTGATTATAGGGATCAACATGTACCAAGTTGGAATCATTATAATTACAATGTCGGTATGTTTACGCTAAACTTCGCAATGAGGAACTTAACGCTTATTGAATTTTGGTTTATTAAATACACTTTCAATATTACATAATTTGTCTTGATTATGAAAGTATTTCTAAATGAATGGTATTTGAACCTTAGATATGCATGCAATTTGCGATTATTTTAATACTTTCTTGTATGAGCACATGTCATGATGGAAAGTTTTAAAAATTAGGGTGGTAGGCGGATTCATAAAAACTCGCCTACCATCCAAACAACACCTTGCCCATAAAAGAACTAGGAACCTCTGTTATCCATTGTGCCAATGAAGTAGTACTTCGAAACCGTTCGATCTGTTATAACACTTCCTTAATGATTTTTTTAATGCTTTGATTTCTATATAATACTTCCCGATCCGTCCATGAAAATAATATAGGAGTATATTTAATTAAAAGATTTAATATATATATAAAGGTGAAGTAACTAATTTAAATTACTGGTGGTAGTTCTCCGTTGCCGGAGACCTTCTATGTAGGTAGTAGGTACCACCGCAGCTCTTATTTCTACCGCAAAATAATAACATGCAAATATTACTGTGTTCCGGTCTATGCTAGTGAAGTTACTGAGATAACGAGACTTAACACTTTCCGTCTCAAGTCGATGAATGTAATGTGGTGCTGTGTATACCATCTTAACTAGTGCCATGTTGTCATAGGAAGTGGATCACTTACAACCAGATGCCTTGCTCTTCTCGTCGTCTCATTGCATAAAAAATTTAGTAAATAGACGAACTAATTTAAAAAGGAATTATTTTATATATAAATAAATAGGTATTAACAATTATATAAATATGAAACGGGGCAACTATCAGTACAATCGATATTACAGTCGCTTATATTCAATTCTTTAATATTACTATAGTTCTTGTAAATAATTCCTGTACATGTTTGTAAACGTTTCGAATTAATCACCATTTATTTGTTTTTCATCACTAGGATATGAACCTTAGTTTGGGTGATAAGTAATCTGTCGTAACTTAAGAACTTGACCTTTCGACTGCCATGACCGTCAACGTGTATCAAGTTAGTTACGTAAGGCCAATCATGTTTCCGGTACAGCTTACGTTACTGTTCCAAGGATCAGGCAAGTGTTTTAAATTAGAGCTAGGGAACGGATGCCTGTACTTTGTATATCCTTCTGTTATCCTTTGTTGAACACTCAATTGCTGTTTTGGACCATATAATATATCTAAACGGGTCTCTGAGAAAAGATAGTAAGGAAGGCAGAAGATAAGATGGTGGGTTGTATTTACAGAAAATGCGACAACGAAATTGTCTTTTGATAAAAAAGTTTGAATACATACATGAAAATCTAAAAAAAAAATTGTAGAATAAAATCTATCGTACGTTTTATGTATAAATTAATCTCTGAAGATATCTAATTCATATTTCTTGGCATAGTTATAAATAGAGTTAATTCATAAAAGATATATATTGTATAAAAAAATATGTATCACTGTTCAACAGGTTACGGAATGAATTAGATTGAATATATATAGTCGCTTTTTTTTTAATATTGGTGTTTAGTTACAAGAGACTGTTCGTTAATATTATGCAATTGGACGGTTGTTTCGTTGGGGGTGACGTCAGCACAGCACACTTCGGAGATGGCAGGTTCATGGACAAATACCAAGTTCATAGATTGCCTCATTCCCCAACGAGATCGCGTACGACACGTTGTACATGGCGAACGTTTCATTTCAATACAATACCATATCACATTGCCTCTGAATGCGGCAGTATATACATATTTTTAAAATACAATAATGTATTAAGAACTAAATTTATTAAGAACTAAACTAGATCAGAAATTAATAAAGTAGTCTAAAGCTTATATAAATTAAAATAAGTAATATTTAAAGGTTTCATATTAAAAAATAATGAAAATGTTTCAGATGAAATCGTTGCTGAGATAAACAGACTCACTTTCATGTCTATATAATCAAAAATAACATGACATGCTTTTTGTTAAGTTCGCGCGTCTATTTGTTCCGGGTAATCACGGAAACAGCTTAACTTTCACTAGCTTTAACTGAAGGATTAACTTATAAATAAACTTTAACTAAAAAATAATAAATATTCCATCCTAAAATAAATAAAACTGAATAAATCTCGTTTTCTTTAGATCTTTCTGGATGTGAAGGAGAAAAAGTTCAGGTTTTCATTTGATAATATGTAGACTAGTAAACGTCAAGGTTCAATTTATATATAAGTTAAGGTTTTTTTATAGGATATGGTGGTGTGTGAGATATTCACCTAATAGTTCGTCGTCTAAGATATAAGATATTGCCTCGTTACCCCAGTAATTTCACTAGCTACAGCGTCCAGTGCTATTTGGGAGTAGAAATAAAAGTTTAGTTTAAGTGTAATACAAAATTCGCGTACAAAATATTACGTCTGTAGATTATATATATACACGTATATTTGTTTATATTAATTTCGAATTCAACCTCATTGTTAAGTAGTTTCCAACAACTTAAAACAATTGGTCGCTTCATTACTTACATTTGCATTTATATTCTTTTGTAGCTATTCCGGGTTCACACGCATGCTGTGGACATTCCGAGCCGATACCGAAATAGATGGTCACCGTGCGTAATATAACGTTTTCACAAGAAGGTGGTAACCACATTCATAACAAAATAGTCACAAAGAGAGAAAAATGACTTGTGAATTACAGCCTGAAGCGTTTAACGTTATGGATAATTTTTCTTTTTTTATAACTACCACACTTGGTTTAAACTGTCTGGTAATTAATATATGCCAAAAACAAGTAGCTAAATTTAGCCGAAAGCTTATAAACTATTTTTTTTTATAAACAGACATAAACTTAATTTTGCACGGTGATAAGTGACAATGAGGGAGATGTCCAAAGGTCTCTTTTGTCGACAGCTGGGACACAGCAACGGTGCTAGGCGGAAGATTTGGAAAACAATGGTTGTAATAAGTTTGAAAAAATCTGTTATTGAAACAGGGGTTCGTGTTCAAGGCAATATTTAAATCGGTATTTACTTGATTCTCCGGACGATTTAAATGTGAATGTCATTTTCTATTCTATTAGATTTCAAGTAAATTTTAAGTTTAAAAAATGTAAATTTGTTCACTTGCCGGGTAATAGTCCTTAGCTGTTCATAAGAATACTTTGGCCAATTCCTAAAATACTACGATAAGTACTCGTCACAGTTGTAGTTTATTTCGCACGTTAAATTTGGTAGAGTTAAAGATATAATAGTATTGAAATTACGATTTTCTTACAGTTTAATTGTATAACATCGTAATTTTGATTTACCATAGTTAGTGGCGAAGGCGCGGGGCCCGGCCGAGGTGGCTGCTTTAAAATTCAGTAAGCGAAGTGTGAAATATTGTTATACGTTACAAAGCCCTTTGTAATATCAATCGGCTGGTAGTTTCTGGGAAATAGGTTACTGGACAGCCTCACCTGATTATATTTGAATATACTTCATTTGTATACAACCACACATTAATCTACGTGACAATACACGTTACTTAAAAACTACCGCGAGCTTGCGTTAGATCTCAATTCAATTCAAAGTTAGGTAACAATGAAGTTGTGATAGAAGTTTTCTTTTATATATAAGGAGGCGACGATACGAGCAAGGCGTTCACTTGATAGTAAGTGACACGTTTGCCAATAACATCGTGGCTCTGATAAAGTTAGTATACACAGCACCACATTGCGCTCGTCGCCTTGCGACGTCAAGTCTAGTTACTCCAGTAATTTCACTAGTATACAGCACCCTTCAAACCGGAACACAATGATGTTCGCACATTACCATTTCGTAGCAAAAATAGGAGAGGAGAACGGTCGGTAATGGATCTACCATTAGTAAGTCTGCTTCATAATACTCTCTCTTTCATATGTCTACTGCCAAATATAATGTTGTATTTGTAGATATATAATATATGATCTGTAAAATAGAATTAAACTAGGAACCATTGGTTAGCCAAGCGAATTGAGGTAGTAGAGTAGAGTAGTAGTATTTTACCTGTTGATTCTTTTAGAGCGGTATTCGTGATATGAAAATACTATACTAAACCATTCTTTGTTATTTGCCTTTTATTATCTGGATAAATATGATTAATATAAATTTAATCTCACAAAAACTATTTTATATCTTGAATCATCGTAGTATTAATTATTTATTAAGTCAGTTTCATATTATTGTAGTATTCAATCATACGATTGCAGCGTTAGATAGTTGTCCAAAGTTCGGTTATGAATAATAATGTTATATTATAAATAGTTTAACGAGTTATGATTTCAATTATCTGTGAAGTAACGCTGTATTATATATAACGATTTCCATGCTATCGTAATTAAATACAAACGCAATGTACTCTATTGCTTTTAAGTTTTGCGCATAAACAAAAAATGTTTTAGGCAGAGGTTTCCTTGTACACAAGAATTTAGATACGGAAATACTCAATGCATTATCATTTAAACATGTTTGCGTACGTAAATTTTATAGCATCGATATTATCTAACTACGAATTACACAATTTGATTGAAAGGTAAAATTTAATGGCCAGTTTCTATTTCTCTGACCTCTTTTAATTAGAGAGGAAAAAATGTTAAATTAAATCGTTTCTTTAACCTTACATTTGCATCGATTGCTATCAATGATCTGTTTATCTTCGTGCTAGCAAAGCAAATAGACAGAAAGATTCTATTGTTTTCATTTTATGATTACTTATTCAGTTTTTGGAAGACTGTGACAGTGACGTCATGATTATCAAGAATTAAGTATAGCTGTGTATTTTTCTTTACAGCCCGATATATACGGAATGAAATAGTTTTCAAAGTATATCAAAGTACTTGTTTTAAAATTTTTTATGTCTAATAGGTAATGTTTCGGTTGTTTGTGACGTTGAGTCTGCCCTCGGCCGTGGTTCCGGCTGCTGCCGCAGGTGGCGAGGGATCGATAGAGGTTGCATGAGAACCGATCGGGCTCCACGCGGAACTCGAGAATTTTCCCTCTGCCTCACGTATGTGTGCGCGATAGAAACCTGCAACCAGTCAGCCCGAGGTCGGCCACATTTGATCTGTGCAAATTTTTCGTGCGCCGTGAGGTCGCCGTCCGCGCCCAGGGTCGCTCGCTCGTATCTCTCAATTTTTGCTTGTTAATTATAAAAATAATGCGTTATATAACGCTTTGTGTGTCCCGCTCTAGCGCCCGCTGGCTCCCCTATAGCCGTCTCGCGCGCCGCACGCACACTCGTGCGCCACCTAGAAAAATACATCCACGAATTTCGGCTGACGCGCGCCCGTGTGCGTGAATGACGTTATCGCACAATGCGATTACAGAGCCGCATTGGAAATATTACTAATTCGTTCGGCCCATTCGGCGAGGTTTATTGATTTTTATGGGAACGCTACTGTCTTTTAATCACTTCAAACGTTATAATATGTGAAAGTTGTATGTAATCGATACGTTTGTTGTAAAACCGGAACTGAATGGCTTCGTTTGATTGAGGAAAGAGGTTGTTTTTATAAAGAGTTGGGTGAGCGAAGTGCATAGATGTGCGGGTCGGTAGAATTCGGCACTGGGCTTACACGTGCCGCGCTTGTCCCCTGGATGCGATCTTTGGCAGTCATTGTATGCAGCCATCGTGTATTTGCGCACTAGAGAACCGCCTCCCGCGCTCCCTTCTCCTCCCCCATCCTTCCCTCGCCTACAAACACTGCTTTGTACACATGCACGCACGCATTAAAGTAGATAACATTAGAGGCAACTTTATTTTGGTGATTTCTAGAATTGAGTATATTATTAAAGCATATTCGTTTATTTTTTTTTAATAAAACACAAGCATCGCTACGAAAATTTCTATCAGTGTTTTAGGAAATTATTAATATTATATTTGTGTATTATGAATTTGATTAGAAAAAGCTTTATTATGTACTACTATTTTTAATCAATTCCTTTAAGATTCAATAACTAATAATCCTTTACACATTAAATATTTTTTTTATACATTTTCTAAGAAAGGAGTATCAATTAAAGTGAAAAATTTCCTGTTACAATTATGATGCAATATTGCTTATTACTTTGCTATAGCATAATTTTGAACTTGAATATAGTTAATATGCAAATTGAGTCACTTACAATTATAGAATTAACATTGAATTTCCTTATTTATTGTGATGTTCGGGTAATATTGACCAATCGTTAACATAATAATAAGTACATATCCTGTAGCGAATTTGTAGCAACACAAAATTTTTTTTAAACAAAAATTTCACTTGGTACTAAGTATATACGTTTTTCTTAAATCTTGTTATGGTATTATGTTAACTTAACGTTATTTTGTGCCTTATGCCACTCGGTACAGTGCTTTTCAAACCGAACCGTAATTATGTTATCTTCAAGGTTCAGATCTACCTGGACAAGTCTACCAAACTATGATGTGGTGCTTCTCGTGCATTCTAATGCCTCATTTTTATAGATATATTATTTACGCCTTGGTAAATATTCTCTTCATTATTGACTATTGTCCTCATGACTTTTAACATTCATCATATTTTTAATCTTAACTCAATTCCTTGCATTTATAAGACACCTTGTTATAATTTATAAGGTAAAAATTTTACTTTTGATTCGTTTAGTGCTATCACTAAATTAAGTAGTATCTGTCGAGGCATTTGCCTATTGCTTAGAACTAATCGCATACCCAAACTAAGTTTAGTCATGGATGAGCCCGCGCCAGCTGCGGGTCCTCGGGTGATAAATGGTCCAACACATTTGTCAGGAGCTTACTTACGACAGAACATCGCAACGTCCTTGTGCCCGACCTCTTACATCAGATTATATAATTTCGGATTCCTGTTATAAAAGTGATAAATCCCTGATGCATCCAATTTAATTTCTGTTACTTATGAACAATATCCACAGCATATGAGCTGTATAGAAACAGAACATATTTTAATTTGTTACCGATGACGGAAACCAACTATATGTATCAATTGTTATGATTGATGCATTTCTATATCAACTAAAAAAACTTTTCTTGAATTGCTCGTCTGAGTAAAGACTACGTTTGATATGCACACGTCATTGCTTCTTCGATAATACGAATACACGAGAATTGACGCTGATCGATTTCATAAGTCCGGCATGGTTCCGGTTTTACTGGTTGTCTTGTTTGAATGGGTTCATAGATACAATTTAAAAAAATAGGTTCAGCTGTTTGTCAGGTCTTCTATAATTTATTATTTTTATGTATTTATGTAACAAAATTATTTTCCTTAACTTTATACTTATTTTCATTTCTCTTGCGTGGCGGCTTTATTAATTTCTGGTACTCTCTTGTGTTAGGCAGCCATTATTAAAATACTTCAATGTGTTTAAGTACCAAAATCTAGATTTCATTAAAACTATTCCAGATTACATCCTAGTAGATTTTCTATGACTTAATCTATATATATAATTGTATGAAGTCACAACAGTGTTATGCACTGGTATCGTATATCTTATTGTATTCCGTGATATATTCTCAGTGAATATAATTTAAAATATTTAATTTCAATATTTTGTATTAAACAATTTTAATTCCTCTTTTTATATCACATATAATGCCCCTAATATTTCCGCATTATGAACTAAGCGTTGGTTGGAGCTTTGCCCATCCGCTCCATCCCCGCTTATTAGTTAATTAAAATTAATGGTTACTAACAAATGGCTAGCTTTCGGAATGTTAATGTTCAGTTTAATAAACTCCAATGCTAATATGTTAATAACAATTGTATAAATTTCATGTTTACTGAAAATCAAAATTTTTTATAAAAATAAATAATTTTAGGAATGGAAATAATAACCTATAATATTCAATAGTGACTTATCTACTTCACGGAAAACATTGTCGTCTAAATCTTGAATGGAAAACCTTATGTTTCTTTTTTAAAGGAAGATCGTAGAAATGTTTGTCAAAATTTAGATTTATTAATAAAAAATAACAAGTACTCTTTATTATTATTTATATGAACTAGAGTGAGCACAGATAAATGCTAGTATACTTATAATTCTTCTCTGGATTGTAAGATAGGAATGGTTAAGGATTTTCAATGTAGCTGACTTTAAGATTTTACGTCTTGGAATATTCCTGCATGATCTAGCATATGGCTTTATTATTTATAAAATTAAAGTGTAAATGTAATATTTACAGTGTAAGCGGTAACCTCGTTACATGTATATGTTTTTGTATTATCAAATTTATTTATTTCATTCATACATATGGTCAGCAAGGATCTAAAACGTTTTTGTAAGTTTGATTACTTCTGTGTTTGCGATCTGTCCGGTTATCACACCTGTGTCCCCGATACTGGACAGACAAATGGACGAAACGTATGTAGGGCGAGGATCTAAAAAAAAATGTATTGATCAGAGTAGAATCGCGCGAATCGACCTACTTTCTACGCACTATTTTTGTGTACTATTTGGAGGATGTTTCGCAGATGCACTCTTTGCATAAGCTGTGAATGTTTAGATTTGTATTGTTTTGAATGTTTTTTCTGATCTAAAACAAAATATAACATTGGACACTTTATCTTTTGTATTGGTAGATAGCGGAAGAAATTGTTTGACGTTATAGAAGAGTGGAGTTTAAATACCAACAATTAAAATAAATAACTGAAGACTGGAATAATTTTCTCCAATTTGAAGAAGGTACCTCACGATGATGATGAAGAGAATTTAATAAACAAAATTACATAATAAATTAGGAACTTTTTAACAAAGAAATCTATTTTTGTACTGGTCCTAGGCCTCTGTTGACGGAGACTATCTAGATAGATACAACTGCAGCTTCTATTTCTACCTGTTAAATAGTAATGTGCAAAGATTACTGTGTTCCGGTTTAAATGGTGATGTAGCTAGTGAAATAACTGGGGTAACGAGACATAACACAGTTTGTCTCAATACGATGAACGTAATATGATGCTGTGTATTAGTGTATACCATCTTAATAATCGCCATGTTATAGACATGCGTATCACTTACTATCAAGTGAAGGTTAGATCGTCACATTGCCTCGTCGAATGAAAAATATATTTATAAATATACGTGTAGTATTAACTTTGTTAATTGCGTCAATTTAATTAATTACTTTATCAAGTCTATGGCGTCGTTCGCGTTGACCTGTCAGTGTTGTGACATTTAGCGCTACCTGTCGAGGAGAGCCCTTATGGTGCCGGATCGATACCAAGCGCATACGCTGTGACCCAGTTATCGTTCTATCTATTTCGGAAAAGAGAACAGAGCGGCTGCATTAGTTTTTAGCCAGCCATGGTGACCCGGTTTCCTATCGGCCCGTCTGCGCAACGACTGGGTTTCGTGTTTTTATTAGAACAACAGAATGCACATCTGGAGGATGGATCGTAGCACACTTTGTCTTATCATTACTGCCTGTCTACTATTTTAGTCTTTCACACTTATCAACAAGACAACTTTCAAGTGACGTTTTAATATCAAATCTGTCCGTATATTAAAACCGGATAACTAAGTAGTACCATTTATGTTAATTCATTTTCGATATGTTCGTCAATCCACTATGAATATAATCATTGAGATCGACCACAAATGTCACGGCCATAGATTTGCAAATTCAGGTATTAATGAATGCCAGCAGTTTTTTTATTTTATTTTTGTTAATGTTTACTCCATTAGTGTTCAAAATGTTCTATCGGTCATAGACCATCCTCGCTAATTTACCCACGCTAAATGTGTAAATATTGTAAATGAATTTGTTGTAACAATTTAATTAAAATTAGGTATACCTGTCGATAGGTCCGTTGGACTGTCTCCGGCGGCCGCAGCAGGTAGATAATTGATCGAGCAAACAGTGAGCTGGCAGCTGAATTTGTGAAAACCGTTACGCAATGCATTTTTTAGGGTCCGCCGGCGAGCGAGAGTTGGGGTGTGGGGGTAGTCAGCGCTTTTCAGAAATTACAGGGCG
>DWLS01007803.1:0-10416 GCA_018246255.1 Pachliopta kotzebuea | reverse complement strand
GAGTGCCTCCAAGTGAGTTTGGCGTGAAGATATTCGGGACTGCCTCTTCTCACAACGTCAAATATTATGCTCGCGAGATGTAGTTTGATTCGTCTATCAAGTTTTAAAATGTTGGAGGAATTCAAAAACGATCAGGTGAACACTATGATCGTCTCGTCGAATAAAAAGGTTAATAATAAAGTGTGCAAGAAGGTAAATACAGGTGTAAAGTTTCGTTACACTGTAACGTTATTTCTTTAGCCAGAACGCCCTTCAAACGTGTACATAGTAAATCCGGTGCGAAGGGCGCTAGATAAATTAAAGCCGTAAAACCAGGCACTGTGGTCTACTTAGATAGCCTTTAGCAATATACACTTACTGCCAATAAAACGATACAATATGGTCATCCTAATAATTTCAGAATACCGTTGTCAGTGGTATTAAGTAGGCTTCTTTAATAAAGTACTATTGCTGGTGAGTCTCCTTTATAGAAGATCGTTTAGGCAAGTCACCGCAGCTCGTATTGCAGCCGACAAACAGTACTGTGCGAAAATCACTGGCTTCCGATTTGAACGGTCATGTATGCTAGAGAAATTACTGGGCTAACGAGTCCTAGCACCTTATGTTTTAATTATGTTCCCTCAGTTGGGACTAATAAACTTCTCAGACCAGGCGGAAGAAAAGCATTTAACAACTCACGTACACTTGTAAAATAATGCAAAATTTTTAGTACTCTTCTTTTCGCGAAAGAGGTAAAAAATACTTTGATCCTAGATTTAAAAATTAAATACAAAAAGGGGTCACAGTGTCTACAGGGACATTAGGACGAACTACCAATGGACCCTCGTGGAGTCTAGCGCCGGATAAACCCCGGGCCACGGTTCGGTCCGTAATGGGTCTTATTTGTGTGCCGAATGTTTAAGTAGCAGGCTCTGTGAACAAAGCAATTCGCTAATACTTTTACCCTGTAGACGCGGACCCCCGACAATTATTGCACAACGCCTTGTATATATGACACATTATTTCAAAAACTTCAATAGTGCGATTCAGGACCCGAAAAATATTGATGTGTCATTTAGGTTAATTACTATACCAAGACATTAAAATGAAATATTGATATTAAATAATTTCAATAACGATGTAATATTTAGTTGATGTTTATCTATTAAAAATGTATATTAGCAAAATACTTTTAATTTAGTCCAGCGCCATCTAGCCACAAATAGTAACGTATTGTTAAACTCCAATGAGAATCTTTGGACAAATACTTTTGTATTATAAAGATGCATTAATTAAAACTTGAAGCTATTTCTATGTTTTGAGAAATAATCGGCATACTGTTCTATGTACTACGTACTACAGCTGCACAGTATTCAATTAATTGTTTAAAATAATATAGAAAAAAAATTAAAATGAAAAACAATAACTGAAATTTTCACCATGCTCTTCTGGATCAGAGACGATTCTACAAAATATTTTCTGTACACAACGCAGTAATTAGAAACTTCAGTAATATAAATAAGAGACATAATTTTATTTCAATTATTTCATTTCTAGTAAGTACAGCGCCATCTACTTGATAATATGTTATTATTATTTTTCAATTTATGGCTTCTACTGCTCTACGCAATAATGTCTAGTGATTGTGAGAATACACACAGGGGATAGAAAATTGATCGGTATAAAAGTGAAATTCTGCTAATACGAAAGAGAATCCAGAACTTTGGCGACGATTTTCCATTCGTAAGACGAAAGACAACACAAACATATAGCACGTAGTACAGTAAATTGTGTAAAAAACATTATCAAAGAATATCATATCGTAATGTTTGACTTTCACTACAACTTTAGTATACGCGTGCAAATAATCATACTTTAAACGGTATTTGCAAACATCGCTATATATTTGAAACGAAAATAATATACATAATTGTATAAGATAATTCAAAAATATTTTTTTTGATGCCACATTTAATCTAAAATGTCTTTAAAAAACATAGAATTTTTATAAAGTGAAGGTTTATATTTTGAATTATTCTCTCAATCAACAGCCGTCAGGAATCCCATGCTGGACATTAACCTCTCCCGTGAAACGGAAAATTAATCTCTACTCGGTTTTAAGTTTATATCTTAAAAAAAATAACAAAAAGGGAACTGACACTACCATCAGTGGTGGTTTGTATATGGTTATACATTCATGTATGATCATGGCATGACGTTTGTTAGCGACCAACGGAGTAAGAAGTAGCTAGGCGGAAAATCGACATTCAACCAACGTGTATCATGTCAAACTTATATCTAAACTTAACTAGATCCACACGCCTGCACCAGTGGTGCCAGATCCCCAAAGTAAATGTTTGTGGGTTGACCTATATAGTTATGAGTATCAAAAACTTCAAAGGCGTGATTTAGGACTCGTTACGTGCAGGAAAAGTCAGGGTTCGAATCCCGGTACAACCAACTTTTTGTTGGTTTTGGCTTTTTAATAGTGCGATTCAGGACCCGAAAAATATTGATGTGTCATTTAGGTTAATTACTATACCAAGACATTAAAATGAAATATTGATATTAAATAATTTCAATAGCGATGTAATATTTAGTTGGTGTTTATCTCTTAAAAAGATATTTTAGTAAAATGCTTTTAATTTAGTCCGGCGCTCTCTAGCGGCAAGTATTAACGTATTGTTAACCTCCCGTGATAATTTTTAAACAATTGACGTTTGTATTATAAACATGCATTAATTAAAATTTAAAGTTATTTCTATGTTTTGAAAATAAATTGTTATACTATATACCACGTACTGCAGCTACACAGTATTCATTTGGTTGCTTAAAATAATATAGAAAAAAATAAAAAATGGAAAACAATAACTGAAATTTTTACCATGCTCTACTAGATTACAGCAGATATATTGTGTAAAACAATATTTTCTGAACACAACACAGTAATCAGAAATTGCAATAATATAAGACATTTTTATTTCAATTACTTCATTTGTTAAGTACAGCGCCATCTAATGGTGAATATATTTTTAATCTCGGCCATTCGTATCGTAATGTTTGATATTCACTACTACTTAAGTAAACACTTGCAAATAATCATACTTTAAAAGTATTTTTAAACATCGCTATATATTTAAAACGAAAATAAAATACATGATTATTTAAGTGGCTTCGAAAACATGTTTCTTTTGACAACGCATGTAACCTAAAATATCCTTAAAAACACATACAGAATCTTTAAAAAAGAAAGGTTATAATTTTAATTAATCTCTCAATCAACAGCCGGCAGCAGTCCACTGCTGTAGGCCTCTCCTGTGAAAGAGAAAATTAATCTCTACTTGGTATTAAATTTTATTTTTAAGAGGAAAAAATATCAAAAAGGGAACTGACACTACCATCAGCGGTGGTTTGTATATGTTTATACATTTATGTATGATCATACCATGACGCGTGTCGCGGCGAGAGTGAGTGAACAGTGAGACTGAAGCATCATGTCATGTATACTTAAACCTAAGTCCACACGCCTGCACCAGTGGTGCCAGAACCCCGCAGTAATTATGAGGCAGTTAACTTATATAGTTAAGGAAATCAAAAACTTTGATAGCGTGTTTTAGGACGCAGGATATGAACGAAGAAATCGAGGGTTCGAATCCCGATACAAAGAACTTTTTGTAGGTTTTGGCTTTTTAATTTTTTTTAAATCCAATACACATAATTTTTCTTTAGCGTAGCATTTGATCTGTTCAAACAAAAAAGTAAAAATTGGTGATTGCCTGCAACAACTATTTAAATGCGTTCAGTAACAGGGATCTTACCTTCAAGGGTCGATACCAAGGCGCCCTGTTACAAATATTTTTAAAAACCAGGGCTCAAATTAAAACCGCGAAGGATTACATATCTCGTCAAAAACATCTTATCAGCAGCATTGTAACTGTTTGATAAACTTCGTTCAGCGGCCTCCTTGCCTAGAGCATGTAAACTTTCACACTGGACATACGATCATGAGTAGGATCAGGCAAAATGGTGCTAAAAGGGGCACAAAGGTCTGTGTCAGGGCTTTTTAAACTTTTTCATTCACTACCCCATTTGATTGCGAGTTTCTTGGCGATCCCTTATTAATCGGTGTTATAAAATCGTATGTTTAAATATTCGACATTAATATTTCCCGAGACTCCATTTGGGGTCCCGACTCATAGTTTACAAAGCCCTGATCTATTGAATATAAATAAAACGAAAGAGATGAATAACCAACGAAACTTTATTTAAACTTTAACTTTAAACTTTGATTTTAAACTTTAATATTACTTTAACTATAAATCACAAACTAAAAGAAAAAATAAATAAGCACCTATTGTGCTTATAATAATAAAAGTATATTTAAAGAAAAAAAAAATTAGGAACTACGTGAAATTTACATTAAATTAATGCGCGGTCCTCACCCGCTGTTCTGATATCACAATAAGCTTATACTAACGCTCGTTCCAATCCAAAAATGTAACATTAAAGAAGTAATGCCAGTGGATGGAAATCGCTTAGTAACCGGTTGAGATCAAAACTACAGTCACTTCTACATAATCATTAGTTTACATAAATGAAAATAGAAAAAAATTGAATTATACAACACATGGCATTATTGTGGTATCAAAGGAAAAAAGAAAACAATTTTCATGAAATACTAAAAATAAAACAGTAGAAAATACACTACAGGAGTAATCAGTCACCGGGGAATCTGTCGCTTGTGTTGTTGGTACAGCGGCTGAGATTCTTGAAAATATTACCGAATATTATAGATTATAAAGAAGTTCCTATTATAAATGAATTTAAATTACGCCTTCATCTTAAAGATCACACAGACAAATAAAATAATAAAAATTACTTGTACACAACACCCAGTGGAGGCAGTAATCAAAAAAGGTATTGATGTTGCTTTAAAGTAATTTTTATGATGTTTAGTTGTTTTCTATAATGATCTTTTAATCCTATTTAGTTCTTTCACTGATGAACAAGATTAGCAGTTTTTTTTTTTAATTTAGTTAACTCTCGCAATTATTAGCACTATACAATTCTTCTCGTCTCAACAATAACTCGCTTTAATCATTGTGAAATAATTTAGTGATAACACCGCAGACACTAGTCTTCGTGGGCCTCTGCTTCCCTCTCTGCATCCCTCTCTGCATTGTTGCTGTAATAGATTAAGTTTAATTAAAAAAAAAAAAACAAACTAAAATATACTTTATAGCAGTTTGAAGTTTCTTTTTTCATTACATTAGTTACCAATGTATACCAATAAAAAAAGAAACCGAGGTAATTTTTTTTCATTTTGTTCTCAGAATGCCTAAAGACCACCAATCTAGTAGGGCATTAAACAGCTTCTGTTGCTATAGAAAATTAGATGGTATCTAATAAATCTTTGTACAAAGAATGGTTTCTACTTCTTCATAAACTGATAAAAGTCACTGCTGAAGATAGGTCTCCTCCTCACGGTTGCCCAATGTGGGTTGCGTGAGCCTCGTTTGTTAGCTGTTGTCTTGGTCCTGTGAGGCCTTGTGTGGGACCCCTTACATACTCCTTGGACCATGGAATGGTTATTTAGTGGTAAATGTTTTTCTTGTTAGTTTGTCAATGTGGTGAGCGGTGTGATTATGGATGGTGGCCGTGTGTGTGCGTGTATTGTTGTTGTTACCTCGACTCCATGTAGGCCGTGACGTTGGAATGATTCGAAGAATCATAGTCGCCGTCGGTATCCGTCCGCCCGTTCATGAGCTCGCGGACGAGCCCGCGGAGCGCTACGCGGTCATCTGGTTGGCCAAACAACAGCTCCAATTCTTCGCCCAAACTCTCTATTTATTTGATTATTGTACATATAGTTTGTAGATATGTTGTGTTATTTATTAATAATTAATAAATGACCAAACAGTGCTCTAGCAAAATTTGGCAGACTCAAGCTTAGCCCCATTCATACGAGTACTCTACGTCTTCGTACAAAAACAGTGCAATGCGAAACCGGGAAATGTAATTTCTTTTTTGTTACAATTGGACAATATGATTAGACAGACACGATCGTTAAGGAACGCCAACCAAAACGTGAAATAGAGACGTGGTACAGGGAAACCGGTGACAACAGGTTTTTATTAAAGACCAATGCTGTTGAGATTTACCTTTCCCGTAGTCTGGCACATATACCTGGAAGGCCAGAACATAGTTGCTGCTACGGCGACAGGTTTTCATTATGGCAGTGTTACTTATTCAGGCAAGTTCAAACACTCTTGACCACCAACGAAATTGTGAGTTTTTTTTATGTTTTGTATAGTCCCCGAAAATGAATATAGAAAATCCAATCATAAAAATGATGCCGAAGTTTTTAGTCACCAGCTGTGTCATTTTCAAAAAGTATACGTACGAGTTTTTTTTAAAAAAAATTAAAAGGATGAGGTCATGATAAGTTGTGCTGTTGATAAATTACTCGTGCTTGACAAAGGATAATGGAGTGGTTACAAAGTCTAAGGGGTTTGAGGGTTATTGATTATTGAATGCTTAAATGCAAATAAAGAACAAGTCAGAACAGAACAGTTGGCACATAGCTACAGCTATCAGTTCTTTTAAAGCAGAAGATATTAATCACAGAAGTATTCTTAAAAACATGTATTATTTACATATAACTTATATATTATATAATAGCAAATTAGGAATGGGAGGAGTACAGCGTGGCTAAAAAGCTTGCAGGCAGGCATTCAATCAATCAACCAATGAAAATGATCATGAATGTTGATTGATAAAACAAAATGCTAATTGTGCACAATATAATATGGTATTTCACCCTTAATAAATCCATCAAGATTCGTTGGCGGCCTGGACTGTTTAATTCGACGACGTTTACGTGACGGCATACCAGTAAGATAAATGTCGCTAAGCGGAGCCTGCTCTGCCCGCTGCGTTGCCTGGTCGCTGAAAATCACTGGCACATGCTCAGGATCCCAGTGCTGCGCGATCAGCGACGAGGGAGTCCACTGTTAAAGTAACAAATACACTAAAGGCATTAGTATTTATTATTATTAAAAACAATTTGACCTTTAGTAGAACTCCATGATATATGAAAACAGGATAATACCTGGAATAGTGTATACCTAACTCTAGTGCTGAAAAGCGTTTTTAGTTCACGACGCGTCGACTAAGAGCCAAAGATAAAAATTAAAATTTAACTGGCGTATCTTGCCTAAGTGGTCCCAGGGCTTTTGTTTTATTATTTTTAATATAATAAAATTTTTCATTGCAACATAATAAATTAAAAATGACATCATACACTGGTATAATCAGAATATTATATTAGGTATTTGTATGTGGCATCATGATTCTTTCTGCAATAGTTATATTAAAAATTTTGCGAATTTCCAAATTTCGATGACAAACTGCTGTTAGTTTGGAAGCAGGCCATGAAGCAGTACTGAATCAAAATGTTAAATGGACAAAACAATGGGCATTCTCTGATAGATCTTAACCCTATTTAAAGAAGCATTTTACCATTTGAGCAGTACTAGCGGATGCTGGAGGGCTTTGTGCAGCTTCCACATTTGTAGCCGTTGAAACGCTGGAGATTAAAAATTAAAACCATTAAAATTATACTCTCGCAGATAAACAAAAAAAAAAAAGAAATATTTACGCAGCAAGCATGTAAAAATTTAAGTAAATAACACAGAAACAAAAAAAAACGCTATAAACGAAAATTTCTGCAGACACGCGCCACACAGTAATGTGCATTCGTTACTGGGTTCTAGTATGTATGTAGGGTGCTGCTGCTAGTGAAATTACTGAGGTAACAGACATATCCCTGTGGCGACGAGTGGTTTAGGTGCAATATATAAGTATATCAAAATAACTTCGTGTTATAATCGATAGACGAGTTATTTATGATCAAGTCACACCACATGCCTCTCGTCTTGTAGTTGAAAAGAAAAAAAAATACCTGGCAGCTCCTTCATTCGTTACTGGAGCGGAAGACACAGGGAAATCCGTGTTAGTTCCGACATCCCTCGTCCGAGGTATGTTGTATGTTGAATCTGTGGTAGTTGCAGCATCGACCATAATAGGTGTATTATTAGATATGCGCAAGTGCCGACATAGGGTCGGGGCAGTTGTCGACAACATGTCTCTGTTTTCCTCCTAGGGTGTTTAAGAAAGAGAACTAAATGTTTAACATTGTAATTTTTTTTGTCACGTTTTCTACAGTAACTAGTATTTAATGCTATTTAGGCTTTATTTTGTTTTGGTATTTTTATATATAAAATAGACTAACACTAATGTTAATTTCACTTTAAGAGACCAAGCCCATTCCTCTCCATGATGTTCGGTAAGCATTTAACTACTATTACAGAGGCAGTTGAATGTAATGAAAGCTGTGTGTGCCCTTATGTTTAGTACCTAGTACCAGTGCATGTCAATAAGATGCAAAATTATAACAATGTATTATATTATGAAGCCTTTTCAACAGATTTCTTGTTCATAATAAAATCATTAATGTTAACAGGACTGATAACAACAAAAGTAAATATTTACCGTTTCTGGGTTAGAGACCATTATGACATGGCAGCGCACACGTAAGGTCTGGTCTTCGAGCATCCCCAGTGCTTGATTGTAGATAGCCTGACTAAAATAGCGCAAGCTACGAGTGGCACTATTTTCTCCAGCTTCAGTCAAGTGAGCCTAAAACATTCATGTATGCTGAAAATAATCTAATTAAATGAAGCGAATAAACCTAGACAAGGTTAACATTTTATTTAAATCATATACTTTTAATGGTTATGAAAAGGATTTTAAAACTTTTGCTTATTTATGTGTATCTCTTTCTGTTTGCCGTCTTAAGTATAGTGCAATATATGTGTGAAACGTCTCTTTCACATGATCGTTCCAACATCTAGGGCCTAATTCTTACGGCTTTTGATCATCGATATTTCCAGTACCAACAAGTTTAGCAAAGTTATTTTCTATTTTACTGGAAATATGACTGAATATGACATTTAAGAGTATTTATGAAGCCTTACACGTTTTCCGGGCTTTATTAAAGATTTTTATTTAGTTACATTGAATGCTGGCAGAGTTAAATAATACTTATGACCCAATCTTCCCCTATGTGGACCGACAATTGGTTGTGGAAATTATAAAAATGGTATGGGAAGAGCATGGGACACCATTACCTTTTTCCCCAACGAAACCTAACTACAATATACACATAGTGCCCATATGTAATATTCCATTTTTGCAAGAATTACACAATTTTGATACAAAATAAACATATAGTTAATTATTCTACTTACAATCAACATTGTATAGATGATACGAAGCCCAAATTCATCGACCACACAACATTGAATAAACGCCAACATTTCCACGTACATTTGCCCTAATTGTATGTAAAAAGGATGGGCAAGGAATCGTGTGAGACGAGTTGACGTGAGTATCGAAGACACTGTGGGCAACATGTAACTCACGAAGCTCCGAATAGACCGGATCACGTCGATGTTAGGACGCATATGTACTAGCTGCGGCTGTGAAAAAATAATGTTAATGCTCCCCATAACTTTGTCATAAACACAAATACTTATTTAATGAAAAGTACTATGCCATTATTTATTACAATTTAAAAGGCTCTACACAGTAAAAATTACATGTAAAGGAAACAGGCTTCTTAGATGGTAAGTACTTTTTTAAATCTTGATTTAGCACACAAAGGACAGTAAGAGATACGTCAGATTTTCACTATTTACTAAAAAATCTTTGATGGTACTCTTCCTAGTGTTACGAGGAATATGGGGGTCTTCTACTCAACACTCAGATGCTTACTCATCTTTTAGTACTTCCCAAGAGCAACAACTCTTCGAAATACCTCCACTATTCAACGACAATTACACGAAAATTTCGTAAGGGTCGCTCGCTCCCGAGAATCTACAGATTCTTTTATTGATCTTTTACAATAAGCAGGCTTAACATGCTCGCCCAGCACTAAGGGTACGTGTGATGACTCCTATGTTATAGGTTTTTGGTTGAATGTCATAATAAATATAAAAAGAAATTAGTTTATCGTGAGAACATACAGTCTAAATTGTATAAGCACGATCGTTAGTATAAAAAATAAGTTACGTTGATGACGAGCGCGCCTATGAATCCGCCGATCGATTCCATAATGTAATCAGTTAAATTGTCAAAAATACGTTCGGTATGCCGAGCGTTGGCTTCGTCATTTAAAAACTGCATGTAGTTCCGTAACAGGTCGCGTATTATATCAAATTCTGAGGGAATGTACAGTGGCTCGTCTTCCATATCAGTCGTCAGTAGTTCAAATGTAAATACATATCGTGCCTGTAATAGAAATATAACTGTTAAGGATTCTTAAAAAATGATGATTGCAGCAAGTGTTTTCATGTTCATAGCAATATTTATTTT
>DWLS01007802.1:0-10416 GCA_018246255.1 Pachliopta kotzebuea | reverse complement strand
CAGCGGGCGGACAGCGAACGAGAGCTGGCTGGAGCTCGATCGGACGTGTTGTCACTACTGTGGCTCACGGGCGACTCTGAAATGCATAAATAGATAATAGACTAAAGAATTTCTTCTAATTCTTCATCTTCCTATTGTTTGTTGTTCGAACTTCACTTTTATTTTAGAGGAATTTATAATCAATTTCCTTCGTGTGTTCTCTCCTATACTGTCCGGTGTACCACACGCGTACAATTTCAACTTGAGTGGTGTTCTCTAGGTATTTATAGGAAATATTAACATGTAATACTATTAATAATGCAAACATTTAAATAAGAACTAAATTCAGAGTTTAATTTAAAGTTTGGACAAACTTTTCACAATATAAAGCAAAAACCGGTCGTGAAAAACGCGGTATAACATTTATTTAATCATTTACTTATGTTTACATCATTCGTGATAGTCAAAAAAGGCATTAATTTCGGGGGTAAAGCAAAAGTTAGGCCCATTATTATTTAACAAATATTTTGATGGTATTATTTATTGTTTATAAAATAAGTCTGTTTATAATTAATACAATGTGATAATATTAAAAAAATTTAATTTTTCCATTTAAGTAACTTATTTTCGTGTTGTTACATGCTACCTAATTTTTAATATTAATATGAAATTACGTTTCTTGGTACAATGTGTGACATAAGCGATTATGTTAATAATTGATAATATTTATAGAAAATACATAAATTGCTAAACACTGGCTTACGATTTCATTTTAAATAACTTGGGTAACATGTAAACGATATAAAAATAAAGTTGTTGCTTGATAGATATCAGTTTTGCTACAGTCCTCGAAAATGATGCTCCTAGTTGCTGTTTTATATTGCTCAGTGTATTTATTTAAAGTAAGTTTATATGTTAATATTATTATTTACATGTAATACTAAAAGAATTTCAACAATTTTAATATAAGTTGCAAGAATAGCGTTTGAAATAGTTTTGACCAGTTTAAGGTCTTCATTGTCATTGTTGGTATCTTTTCTGTTACACTATAGAGGTATATTGAACTTTTGTCATATTTCATGTTTCAGGAAGCAATGGCGTTACCAATTGGCACGGGCACTATTTCAAACAACATTCTAACTCCAGCGATGTTACCAGGACCCGCAATAGAACCTTTTCCTCCTGTAGCTACACCGTTCATAAACAACATTCAAGTAACACCAACAATATCAGAACTAGTGCCTTCGTTACAATACGGAGATTTAAGCATGGGCGGAGAATTACCAATCGGTGGTACTATAAAAGTTTCTGGTTGTTTCCCTGTATATGGTATGATTGCTGTGGATGGAGCGGTTCCATCAGCGGGCACAGCGGTAGTCGATGATATGTTCGGTAGACAACCTTTCGAAGTCAGATGCAGCACTCCATTCTATTAAAATTGGCTAATGTTCTTAGCATTTTCGAAACTAACTCGTCATAGTAAATTATTGTCACGTTCATACAGATTTCACGTATGCATCAGTTGACCATAATGTTACTTTAGTATAATGTTGTTGTTCATAGTTTTAATGTTACGATTAAAATAAATATTAATTTCCACAAAAATTCAGTGTTATAATTTCTATGTATAGACTAAGTGAATACATAATTCTAGCAGCTCTATTACAAACGTATAATGGAGATAATCTCTGTATATTAAGTTATATTCATAGTAATTACACGTTTTTGTTTATTCTTATAAGAAATACAAAAAGACTGAATCGGTATTGAAAACAAAAAAGTACCTACAATTTACTCAAAAATACCTAGTTATTATTTACCAGTGTGAGAAAACTGCGAAATACTTTTTCTTTGTATTTAATTAATATTTTTAAGGACTTATAATTTCCGCGAATATCATTAGTGACCTTAAAAGTAGAATAACGTAGATACGTGTAGTAAAAACAATCGGATTTATAGATTAGAAGGTTTACGATAAAAATCTTCAGGTACAATTACATGTAACAATAATAATTTGTCTGTAAATATCCTTCAGGAGAAACAATGTAGATCGCCTGTAATAATTAACCTTAAAATTAAAAATAACCTAACAACTTCATTTGAATTATGCAATTTGACTAAGACAAATATTTTGAAATATTCCTATTAATTATTTTAGAAGTGAGGTATCATGGTAAAAGTTTGTAAAATTTAACAATAACAGTATTAGTACCATTGTTTATAAATATAGCATACGGACTTAGTTTAACTGTATATTAGCGTAGGTACGCGCTTTTTATAATCTGCTTCTTGTAAAAAGATTAATGAAGTCTTTTCGTTTTAAGTTTAATTAAATTATTGTGTAGTAAGTTATGTTGTCATAAGAGAAAGGCCGACAATGAAGATAGAAAACACTTACTGATAAAATGAAATAGGAATCCATTATACTCGGATAGCAGATCCATTAATCACATATAGTTTATAAACTAGCCATAAGGACCCATTGTATAACCTTAGTATATAAGAAGCCTGTATTACTAAATAAAATCAGTCCTCTTTCAGTTTTTATTCACATCATAGCTTCGGGCAGTAGTCCCAAGCATGTAGTTTTTAAAAACCCTTCCACCCGATAGCTCAAGCTAACTAGTATGAACCTTTAAATATTAATTCTTCTTTAACACTTAGACGGCAAAGTTTAAAACTTTCTGAGACTTACTTCATTTGTACCAAATCACATAGTAGCTAAAGTAGTATTATCTAACTTCTAACGCAGGTTACTCATATCATGGCATATATTGTGTACGCTCTTTGTTATTTACGTTGAAAACTTGGCACAATTATTTTCTATTAATTTGGTAAAGATTTCATTTCTATTTTACGTAATGTTAACCTACAAGGCGAATGTACACAAAGAAATGAGACACAGAATTCTATGGTTATTACATGATGATATAAATTCTGGTAGGTTGATGATATAAATTCAGACTGTTATTGTATAAGAGTTGTAGTGCTAGCCAATCGAGTCAAAAAATTGTACGATCATACCTTACCTAGGCTTTGTTCTAATCAATATGAACTTTAGCTAATACCATAATTTTTCAAATGTTTAAGTATTCATCTATATATTATATGTATGATCACATTTGACAAATAATACCATCACTTTGGTTGTTCTATTATTTTATTGAAGTAGGGTTTATTTCTGCAATACTTCTTAAATTATACTAAGAAAAATAAAGAGATATGACAATGCCATAAAAAGTATGCCGTCATTTCATTGACAAAGGACTTTTGTTTTGTCATTTAAATAACGCTTCTGTTCTTTACAAAGAATTATCACAACAGGTTTTTTAAAACCACGAGTTTCGTAGAGTATTTTCGAATCAATAGAAATAATTACTTTTCTTAACAGATTTTTGAAAAAAGCGACGCTATGTCAATTATCGGGTATTATTGCTATCCAATAGTAGTCTGTTTTGTTACACAATAGTACTTTGTTACTTAAATTTCAATTTTTAAAACTTTTATAATAAAAACAAAAGTTTTAGATATATGTATTTATTAGATCACATCACAATAGTACCAATAAATCGTAAATATATTCAAGTACGTATTATTTTTTAAATTTTCGATATAATATTGATTTTCGTGTCTGCATTATGACACGTAATATGGTAAAATTAAAGAATGTATCCATAAGGACCACATCCACATCCACATATAGGTGGTGACGGTATGCTGGTGATTACAGCAGGACCAGCCAGAGGCAGTTTTTCGGCTAACAGTGAACTAACAGTAAGAAGAGATAAAGTGTCCGCTAAACTTGCAGCAACAGAGTTACATTGAATAATAGCAGGAGAAGGTACAGTCGGGGAGCAAACCACTTCTGCTCCAGGCAAGCACGTAGTTATTGGTGCTGCTCTAAGAGCCTGGCCAAAAGCAGCCTAGAAATAAAAATTACAATTAAATACAAAATAGTAAGTGAAAATAATTATATCACTTACGTGACATTTTCTGAGTTTTTTAGTGTAAAGTTTACTTTTCGTATTGATACAATTATAAGTTTCAGAAATTATTTTAAGGGCGTTTCGTTGAAATTTACCTCAAAGCCAACAGCTACCACGAACAGAACAGCAAGCGATTTCATTTTCATTGTTACACTCCGTTCTAAATAATTCGTTGAACTATTTTCGATCGAATATATATATATAAAACTATATGCTTATGTTGCAATTCTATTAGGACATCCATTATCTAAATATTTAAAGAAATACTATAACAAAATGTACTATTCATCACGACCATAAATACAACCATTGCAATTGAATGATTGTTTGTAATATTTCTCAATCTATTAAATATATTGCTAATCGGAAATTGCTATGTCGTTACACATACTTTGTTAGAACTCTGTAACAGAAACAGAAATTAAATTTACTTATCGCTGTAATATAATATTTTAACTAGCATATTTACTATGCCTTAAAACCATATGACAAAGTAAATGTTGTTCGGAATGTCTATACTCTACTACTGATGTGTATTCTCAAAAACACTAGTAAATAGTAAGTTTTCTCCATTCCACAACTATTCTTAATATATTTTGTATTATATTTAGAGTTGTTAATTAATATTACATTGCGTTATTATTATGAAAGATATTGTATTTTTATCGTAGTTTATTTTCAATCACACTAATTTTCGTTCTGTCTAAAAGACATCGCCTTATGCGGCTATCTATGAATTTTTTCTTTATTGATTACATTTCGATATTAAATTGTTTATGAGACACAATAAATAAAATATAACAATTTTATTACTTTTTGTTAACCAATTACTACATACTTCATGTCTTATAATATTTTACTACTATATATTGATTAAAAATTATTTCATCTTCCTTAGTGCACATAAAATTTGACCAAGCTCACAACGTACCACGTACAATATAGGGTTCTGTTATTAAATTACGAAAAATTAAAAGTAATTTGTATACGTGGTATCGCTCAATTTCAACATTGTCCACAATAAAAATTCGAATACATGTACATTTATTTTTAGGGGTGATGTTATGTCTTAACCCTGTCCTCCAACTGATGAGGAAGGGGTGCTCAGCCATATTGATTTCTATTATACTATTACATACCGTTCAAAAGCCTTTATAAAATTAAAATGATTTACTATAGGTAGTAAACAATGGTTGGTGGTGTTTAATTTGTGAATTAAAAAAAATACTTTTAGACAGAGCCTCAGAAAGAATTATAACATTTTATTATTAAAGCATTGGGTTCATCCTTTTTACTAAAAATATTGACTTATTGCTTATGTTATTTTATTTATAGTTTATTTTATGTTTATTTAATGTCACGTATATTTTACATAACAGATACAAAATTTTATTTTGAGTAGTTTTAATTTAAATTCAATTAATAAATTAACATGTGTTTTTACTTTAAGTTTTTAACACTAAATTTCACTACAGTTAGAAATTTACAGGAAATCAATATCAGGGAAGTAGGGGTTCTACCCAACACGAAAAAACATGGCAATGGGTCTACGACACAAAAAAGTTTGTGGAACTCTGGTCTAATACTTGACCTCATTTTCATATAGTGTTAAGTGACAATGAGGTTGTGAATGGTGAAGGGTGTTCGCCCACATTTCATATTATTTGGCCCATTGTTAAAAATTTTCAATTTCCAAATTAATCTAGGTTGTTATTATATTCAAGTCAATCTAGGTGGTGTTGTGTTCGTATAATTGGATTATTCATAAGTAGACAATTGCTTATCTATGAAAAAAGCGTTGCTGCTTATGCTTACATAAGTTCTACCTTCTTTAACGTCAGTCCGTCTACTACACGCATATTTACAAAGCGGCCTGGCCGATTCAAATATTTTTTTTACCATGTAGTAAAAACAGTATACAAATATTTAGTTTGCAATATTTTGTTGGTATAACTCTGTGATTAAATTAAAATTTATCTATGTCGACCCTAATAATTATAAAAACAGCTGCTAAACTGTAAATAAGTATTTGGTATCTTTAAATTGCTTTGAATTTTTAAATGAATACAGATATCATTTATTGTATGAGAAAATTTTTCAGAGTTTTTGTAAAGAATTCTTTGTATTACACATTAAATAAAACAAATTATATAAAAACATGACAATAGTATAGAATTCATAAGGCGAGATTCTTTTCTTATTTTATGGAAAGCGCAGAAAACAATCAATTGAGAATGCGGTGTAAACAAAGAACGTCACTAAAATGGCGGCTGCCGCGCATGCCTGTTTAATATATAGAACCACACGGGGCGGTTTCTACCCCAACTTTATAAACCTTATACTTATTAATTAGTACATCGATCTGCGATACGTCCAAAGTATATATTGTGCTGTACATATTCATTCAATTTAATATTTTATTTAGATAATAATTTGTTTTTTCATCAGAAGGTTTTGATAAAGTTAATCATCGGACCGCTTTTTAATTTACAAATTTTTCAAACATGCTGGTTTACGTAGAAAGAGCTGTTATATCTAGCAAGTTTCGATTACCGAGATTTGCTAGATATAACAGCTCTTTCACTTTTCTATCACCGATTTAATAAAGATTATTCACTATTTAATCCGAATGTTATTCACAATGTGGTAATTACTTTTAAATGGAATAAAAATAGCCGTTGAAGGTTTACATGAATAAACCCTTTTATTCACGTAAACCCCAGAGGGTAAGTTTGAAGGTATATACTGTATAACTGGCCGATTAATATCAATACCACCCGTGCACTCCTCGCGGAAAGAAGGAGAATATTAACCATTCTTAATAACCAAGAGAAACGACAAACGCAACCGTTTCTTACTGCATAGATTCCGCGCCAATGAAGGATGGGGATTGTTTATATCCGCCACCACTAAATCACCTATAAATAGTCTTTACGAATAAAATGAGTCGTAGTTATATAGTCGAACTATATGACAACAGTTCTTGTATTTTTATTATTTCTAGTTCCATACATAATCTATATATAATATATCTAAACTTTAAGCTTACTTCGTATGAACAATTGTTGATTTCATGATCAGACAGTCTAAATGGATTCAAACTATTATTTATTTAAAATGACTTTTATAAAACCAAGAAAAACGGAAAAAATCAACCATTGTGTTGTGATTCCTGTTCCCTAAAAATAGAGGGGTGAGGTTTACTACATTTATACTGTATTATATAGCATCTGACTGCGGCACCGTTAGTCGCGAGTGTACTTTCGAGCCTGAATGTCGTTATATAAATTTATTGACCATTGTAGAAGTGATCAAAACAGTGAAAAAAATATTAATGTGCGACAAAGTGGAAAAACTAAACATAAGTCCGTAAGTGGAAATTATTTTTTAAGTGCAGTGTGAAGGTAAAGTGAAGTTATGACGTTACATGCCTTACCGGCATTCAGTTACATGATACAAGAACAAAGTTTTAAAATAACTGATTCATCAACGAGTAGTATGCCTTCTTTAATTTATCGCAATCGGTAAGTTGAAAGTTGAAAGTGAATCTTCTAGTCACAAGAGAAAGTTGTACATCGATCAATAACTTGACTGCGGCTTATACGCTTTTATTGATTGCTACGCTAGACATTATTATAATTACGACTTTGGATAATTACATGGACATGATGAAATAAATGTCAAAAAATGTTAATGTTTAACTATTTCAACAATTGTTATTTAAATGACAGGCAAAAAATACTATTTACTAAACAAAAAGTAAACAACATTTTTGTATTAAATATTAGAAATGATAATTACTGTATTACAGTGAAAATTACATTTATTACGTTCTCGATTCGTTTATATTTTTACGTGAAACTAAACGTTCTTTTTCCGGTCGCCATTATGGAAAAATTGTATAAAGCGACTAATTTAAAAAGTCTCTAGAACACGTGCGTAGTAGAAGTAAATGATATGCTACTATATTTATGTAACTAATCTAACAACTTTATGGTGTTATAGACACGACTCGCTTGTCTTAATTCCTCATCTGTTTGTGAAACGATTCGTTTGTGCTGCGCAATTTGTCTGCAAAAGTTACGGTCATAACCGTGTTTTTGTTTTCAAAGTTTTAACAAGGCTTAACTACGATTTACCAAGATGACGAAGTTAATACAGCAGTTAAACTTTAGTAGTAGTAATTACTACGACCTTGCTGGAATCGAGCCCAACTCCCCTAAAGGAAAAAGTTATTAGTAAGTTATTTTGTTTCAAATTCAACTTTGTTTACTACATATGCTTTTTCTTTATTATATGAATAAGTACTCAGATTAGGTATAAACATTTCACGATGATATCCAACTGATGTAATAATTTTTTTGCTATACGTCACACGTCACACCATTATTAAGCAGATTACCTTCACAGGGTAATTAAAATGTTTAATTCAATTTTCTTTGTTATTAATATAGATATATAGTATAAACTTTACTCGAATTTGTATGCGTTAATATTATTTAATCTTATTGTTTTAGGATACAATGATTTTCTTTATTTAATATGAAGGTAGGTACATAGTTTATTGATTTAATTATAATTTGGTTTATTAAACATTTTTGAATTTACGTAATATCATTTCATTGAAATTTCTATAATTTGTTAAAATGCTCATAGAATCAATAAAAATGCATGACTACATCTAAAGCAGTTTTACAATACTTTTAGCTTTTAATTACCTATATAATTAAATTGATAAGAAAACAATTTTCCACATATTTAGAGCAAATATAGAATTTATTTATTTTTTTACTCATTAACATATACATTTATTTATAAGTATAATTTCTTTATGAAATCTTGATGGTATAGTATATTAGTTATTCATAAATGTAGATAGATATCTTTCTATGGCATTTCATGAGCAGAGTGTATAAATCAGTACTACGATCTATATCTCTCAGTTCATATTTTTACATTATTATGTTATTATGCCAGAGAAAAAAGCACTTCTGAATATTTATAGAAACAAAATTTATAATATTCTGATGAATTAATTACTTCTTATCAATCTTATTTTATTACATGCAATAGTCACATTATGAAATATTAAAATAAATACCGTTCTCAGGAAAAACTTAATATGTTTGTTCTTTCTTACTATTGATTATAGTCACTAAAACCACAATTTCTTTTAATTTTAGTATAGAAAATAAGTTGATATGACAACTCTTACCCCTAACAATTGATATGTTTTCTGTAGACCATTTTGATGTAGAAACTTATATGACTTTGTGTCTGTGAGTTTTTGATTTGTTAGGAGACCTAGTTTGTTGGTGCATTAAAAAAGAAAAGATAATTGATTTCATAGTTAATTGTTTATTTTATAATGAAAACACTATTGTTATCTGATAATATGATATTGAACTCATATGAAAGTATTTTTTAGCTTTTCACATTACAATACCATTAATAATTTCTAAACTATTCTATTTATAAGTATAAAATAATTTTAAAAACAGTCAGGTTTGATCTGTTTATGATCAGTATTAGTCTGTTGCATGTTCCATGATTTAATATTGCTATACATTTGTATCAATTGAACAAGTCAATTCTTTGACCTTGATCGTTTAATATGTAGAATGACCTTCTCTAATATAAGTTGAATGGCAATTTGAGTATGAAAAATAATTTTTAAATTTGCTTAGCTTAAAATTATCTCTGTAACAGTTGGTATTTAGTTAATTATATTTTGTTATTGGAAGCGACTGGATCAAACAGCACAAGACAGTCTTTTGTGGAACACTAATAGACTTCTCTCTACACTAATAGAGTCTAACAGAAATCATTCTTTGGTTGAGATGACAATGATAATTTTCTTATCAAAAAACATCAGGCAGGAGTTATATGAAATTAATTTATGTAAATACTATTATAATTTTCAAGTATGAATGATTACCTAAATAATTTAAATGTTTCCTAATATGGAGTATTTAAATAAAAATTTTGCCTTTCAAATTATAATATGAAATTAAAAGATGTTCAGTTTCATTACTAGGCAAGACAATAAAAAAACATAGTTATTATTTATAAGAAAGGCATACCTTTTGAAAGGTACCCTGAAAATTTTCATATGCAAATTTATTAAAAAATGTGTATGTTAAGTTGTAATAATAAATCAAAGACCTCAATTAAATTTTCTTATTATTCATTTTAATTTTTGTTATTACATTATTATGTTTATGAGTACTTTGACATTACATATAAATAAAAACATAAGAAAACATGTACAACAAAATTTACTTGTGGTAGGTTTCTCTTGCCTGTAACCATCTAAGTAGGTACTACCTCAGATCCTGTTGCAATTTACAAACATTACTACTATGTTCCAGTTTGAAGGGTGCAATTGCCAGTGAAACTACCGGGGTAACACGACCTTATGCCTTAAGGTGATAAACTTAATGTGGTGCAC
>DWLS01007801.1:0-10418 GCA_018246255.1 Pachliopta kotzebuea | reverse complement strand
TTGATAGTTTGTCTGATGGAAAAGAAACTTCTTCGTCCACTTTGCTTTTGTCGCTTTGCTACATAAGGTGTTAAACTAAGTTACGCCTTTCAAACCGAAACACAGTAATGTTTGTCTGTGGCTGAAATAGAGGCTGCGCTGAAGCTTGCTTAGACCAGAGACCAACTACGAGGGAGTTGTAAAATTACTTTCAATGATAGTGTCACATTCAAAAAACGTAAACATAATCAACACCTTGTTTAACCTGTGGATTCTTCATATCTACAAAATTTTATAGATATGAAACTATTTTAAAATAATGGCTACGATAAGTGCGTAATAGACAATTTTGGATAAAAAATCTGTTTAAGTTTACAGATTTATATATATATATGCACACAAATCAAATATTTATTAACAATTACTAACTATAAATAATTTAATTACTACCATTTACTACTTAATAAATAGTTACAATTTAAACGCTTCAACAAACAAATGGCTTCATGGTCATCTAACCTTGAATATAATAAGTTACGGGCTGTTCTTTAATATTTCTTAACCGTTAACAATTATTATATTAATAAGTTAGAGATTTTGTAATTTTTTCAGTGACTACTTATTTTATTGTATCATAAAGACTTATCCTTTCATAGTTTCCGATAGGCTTTGATAACAATTAATATTTTAATGCTTAGCAATTAATTCAAATGTTTATTACAATTAATTGGTGTTATAAACTCGTTTTAATTTCATTGTTAAATTATGGTAATGTGACTTAGCCAAAATTTGTTTCAAAATTTTCAGCGGATAACTACTATAGACAATGCGTGTCGAAGTAAATAGAAAACTAAATAAGTTTAGACGTCAACAATTTCACTGTTTCTGTTTTCGCATGATTTATATCCTTAAAACGCAAATAGTAAGTCTCATTTAGTGACATCAATCATTGCTTGTTTAACTAACAAAGTTTATTAAGCTTTCAATTATTATACTATGAAATGGTTAGCTCTATAACTGTCAGCAGCTAATATCTATAGTACAAAAAATATATAATATTCGAGTAAATATAAACATACAAGTATCTATATACAAAAAAATGAGGGGTAATACAGCTCTTTATTCAAATAATATTATTGTTCTAAATGAAGTCACAAACAACTTACACAAAAATTGTAAGTTGGTTGCGGCTAATCTTCCATTTGCCCCCCAATTTTTAGGTCCCCCCTTTCCCAATATTTAGGAGATTTATTGACCGATAGCTACAGATATAAAGATGCTTCTAGTTAAAGAGCTACTTTAACTTTTCATTCACAATAAATAATAATATGAATACGTAGTGATAATATAAATTTAAGCCGGTGGTACAATATTTGCAAAATTTTAGTAAGGTTAAATTAAGCGGAAAGTAGTAATTTAAGAAAAGATTTTTTTACAATATAAATATTTATAAATTATGTAAAGGTTAAAAAAACTTAACTACAACATCACAGAATTAATAAACGTAGAATCACTATTTTTTCCTTTGTAATTTAGCATTGTTTGTTTTGACATAGTTTTATTTAAAAAAAAAACTAGACGTTAAATAAGGCAAACTAGTCAGAAAAATATGTCCATAGAAAAAATAAGAAGTTTCAAGGCAAAAGAACATGTTTCCACGTAAGTTGACAGAATATTCTTAGTTTTATATTTTTATGTGAAACAATTGTCGTGATTAATTCTAAGAGAGTATGACGTTGAAGTATTAATGCAAAACTGACAGCCAGAGTAAATTCAGTAGGATTTCTAGCAAGATTCAAGTATAGGTTGATGACCTTGACAAGGCCTCTAGTATCTAGTAAATCTGTTTATTACTCTTTTTTTAATAGCGTTTCTCTTCGTCATGTGGGTATGGGCCTTGATTTTCTATTATTATTTGTGATCTTTTTCTTTACTTTATTTTAAATTTTCCCTACTATCTCTATCTCGCTTTCATTCTTCATTTCCGCTCTTTTATCCTTTGTTCATTGTTGTTATATATTCAATTATTATGGAACTGTAATTTCTAAATTTTCTTCTCCGCTGGGAAGGTTTTTGTTAGGTAAATATTTGAAGTAGTGTAGATATTAGAAGTATTGTAGAGGTATAATATTTGAAGTTACGTTTTTCTTCTTGGGGAAACCCTTTATATACGGTACATTTCTGTGATGGGAGCAACAGGATACCTATGCCGGACTTACTCCGGCAAAGACATAATGAACTTCTTTGGTAAGTTGAGGATTGTAACTACGGAATTTATTTAGGACACAGTATAGTACTTGCACCGAGTCTTGCTTACCATAGCTTAAAAATAATTATATCGGATTATAACTGAAATAGATAACCGGTAATATTTAGCTAACCTTCTAATATATTTATCATCAGTAAATATTAAGATAAGCTCTATATTTTCTTTTTTATCAATATTTTTTCATAATCAATATAATAAAAACTTTAATTTATATATAAATAATATAAATATACAAATTAAAATTTGTTCTTTTACCTTAAAAACATTGTTGAAAACTATTCGCGGTAAGAATGTAACGGGAATAACAGAGCCTATATTTTCTTACTAGTAAATAAGATTTAAAATCTTTAATATTCCTTGCATTAGAATAATTATTATTGAAGTACTATTATTATGTGCTAATTTGTTTATTTTCGCTATTACCTGAGTCTAAAGTTTGGGAAACCCAGACTATGATATTTTTTAATAGTACGTTAATAGTCGTTTCCTAGTTTGTGTGTTATAATGACCATACCGTAAAGTCCGTGACATTGGGCATGTTTTGCATGTTATTAGAGTTTATATAAGTTGAAGTAAATTTTCCTATAACAGATGTAGTAAGGGGCTGCTTAGATCTTGCCACAGCTCGTGTTTATTGTTGCGTTTCTTCAAGATTTTAAATATGTTTCTGTGGCTATTGAGTATCGGTCTATTGTTATGGATTGTTTTGTACAGGTTCAAAAGGCGACGTTTGTATAAAATGGCTTCATTAATTCCGGGACCGGTAGGACTACCCATAATAGGTGTGGCTCATACCCTGGCAGGGAATACGGAAGGTTTGCAAGATTTTTGAATACAAGACTTAAACATCACTTTTTTCAAATTTTGTTGTGTAATATCAAATTATTAGAAACGTTAGTATTAAATTACTGCAATACAAATAACACTGGAACATTAATTTTATATTATATTGTGGATTGCTTTAGACTGTTTGTAGATTGATTGATTCTATTAGTGATTTTTTTTAACAAAGAAATAATCTTTAGTATACATGTCACAGACTTCACTTGTTTAGAAAAAATTTCATTCAAGGGCAAAGTTTCTGTGATTTTACAAGTGTCAAAAATAATTTGGAAATGTTTTCATTACTGAACATAATATCAATTATATTTAAGTTTTTGAGCTTATTTAGTATTAGATTTATTTTCGTTATTGTAATGAATTTGGTGTAAGGAGATTATACGAAAAGTTACAATAATATGAATACAGAGTCACAATAGTTATTTTCATGCTTTCCCATTTTTTTTGGTTACAGTAAATTATGTGGTAAATAATGAGTATTATAATATAAACAAAAGTTATATAGTATATTAAGTATTGAACTGAAAAATGCTATTTTAAATAATATATGTTATATGTGCAATGAGATATTTATTTAAATAGCAAATAAAAATCATAACATTTCGTTTGAAAGCAAGGGCAAATACGTTTTTAAAATAATAAATTTGATTAACTCCGGCTGTGTTTATAATTATTTTTTTTTTTAAACAATAACTAATCATATTTAATTCGTTTTTAGGTATAATGGCTGTTATGCAGAATTACAGCTATTTAACAATCAAGAATAATGGAATTATTTGCGGTTGGTTGGGCCATTTACTTTATTTTGGTATGTTTTATACTAACATCTTTTATTTCAGTATTTTATTATGTAAAAATAAAAAGAAGTATTCGACGATAGTAAATCATGTAGATTTTTTCACTTTTTAAATTTTTGTACGTGTATTCAATTAAAAAACACGAAACACGAAAGGATGCAAAACATATTACTAAGTATTAAATGGTTTCTTATATTTTAATAAAAGTTAAGTCTTTTAATCTGTTTTGTGATATGTTTTATTTTTTATAACTTTTTTCCATGTTACACCAAAATAATATTTGTTACTGTTTCTATTAATTATAACATAAATCCTTCATTAGTTCTCACAGATCCAGTAGACATGGAAATGGTGTTAAAGACTGCATTGGAAAAAGACGATTTGCACCGATTCATAAAGAAGGTCACTGGAAATGGAGGAATATTTGCACCAGGTATAACGCTATTTGTTAAAATGTTTTATTAGTGTACCTATTATCCATAATCAATAAAATAAAATATTTTTGTAGATTCCATCAAAGTATATTAGCAATTTAATAAGGCAAAAGAATTATAAATAAATATTTATCAAAGTTTTGTTAGTTCATCATGAGTTTGAAATCGATCAATTATTATAATTAATTAAGTCGAATATATATAATAACACAGATAGTGAATTTTAAACGCGACTTAGAAATGCCACCGTTATGGATCGATCTATGTATGGTTAAAGTCTTAATAGTGTTTTTTTTCATCTTTTTTAGTACCGATCTGGAGGAAACGCCGAAAGATATTGGTACCGGCTTTCAGTCCCAAAATAGTGGAGAATTTTATAGAAATATTTTCTGAACAAAGTGAGAAATTGTCATCAAAGCTCATCAAATGCGCGAACCTAGGACCTTTCAAGATGTGGCCTTTTCTAAGCAGGTATACTCTGGATTCTGTTTGTGGTGAGTAGGTTTTTAATATTTGCTGGTTTCTTGCCAGTGACCGACGAGATAATTATCACCGTAGCTTTATGCAACGAGTGTCACTTTCTACTAGGTGATCATCTTACTATAATGTATTTTACAGAAACCACATTGGGAACGAAAATTAACGCGCAAGGTAATGCGGATGCACCGTTCTTGAAAGCAACGAAGACCTTGCTTAATTTAATTTGTGAAAGAATTTTTCATCTATGGCTGCAGCCCGACTGGCTTTTCAAATTTTTTCCGCAGTACAAAGTACATCAGAATAATTTAAAAGTTATACATGATTTTACGGACGAGGTAAGATTTGATACAAAATCAAAAAAATAAAATATTTTCTTTTTAATACAGTGTGGCCAATGTCAGAAACTATGGTTTGCTTTTTGTACAACAAAAACGAATTTATGAGATAGGAAAGCATAATATGGTAAAATAAAACCAGAACAAAAAATTACTAAAATTATATATGATAATATGTACATTTTAAATTGATTGTTATATAAAACAGACTTTCTGGTGTAAAACATACTTGGTGTTTATTTTAGGTAATACGTAAAAAGAGGGAAGATATAAAGAACAAAAAGAGTTTACAGCCTGAAGTAGAGTCCAATTTTGGTAAGATCATCTCGTTATATATTTACAATTAAAGAAAGGAACGGAGAAATTGTAATTTAATTATGTTCGCGATTTTTAGATTTAGGACATTACAAAAAACGATCTTTTCTTGATCTTTTGATAAGTTTTTCTGGAGGTGAAAATGGATATAATAATGAAGAGTTGAGAGAAGAAATATTAACTTTAACTATGGCCGGCACGGACACGTCCGCCGTGGCCATAGGTTATACCTTAAAATTATTGGCAAAGTATCCTGAAGTGCAAGATGAATTGTTTCAAGAGTAAGATATCAATGCTGTTATCATGTTATTAGACGTAAGAGGGAAGGAGATGTAAGGAGTCCCACACAACACCTCATGGGACCCAAGCCATCCTCACCTACTCGTGGTACTCCCTTCTAAACGACAAACAAGGCTTTAGCTCCCCACCATTTATCATTGGGTCAGCGTGGTGGGAGATGGCCCAAATCCTGTGAAGGGGCCTATGTCCAGCAGTGGACGGCTATCGGTTGATGAATAGTAGCTAGATAATAAGTTATACGTTCCAGTTCTGAATTGCCTCAGTAGTGAAAGCATCTTTTTGTCGCGGAGGAAATATTCAAAAGATACCATGCTTCTGGGGGAAATCAGAGTTATTTGAGATTTACACCCTCTAAAACCCTCTTTGTGGTCATCCTCAGTGCATTGCGGAATGCCCCGGGATCTAGTACGGAACTCAACAGTGCTTCCCTGCACTGCTGCTAAGCACATTCCGGGGAAAGCTGTTGCCCTCCCCAGCATAAACAGTATGCTACGAGAAAATACGAGGCTACTTCGTACTTGACGTCCGCTTCGGGCTTACTCAATGGGCAGTGAGGGCCCCCACCCTCAAAGCCCGTGATCCCCAAAACCTTTTCATTCGCCTTCTACGACAGACAGAGCTTACCTTAGTCCTATTCTTGATAGCCTGAGACTACTGGGCTAGAGAGATGTGGCGTCCGTTGCCACCACCCCGACATCTTCGTCTCCGAGCGGGATTGGCTTTCTCTCGATTTCGTTTTTCCTCACCAGTGCAGCTTTTACAACTGCTAGGGGACAAGTCCTGCTTAACCCTGTTGGCCAGGATTCTTCGCTCGGGTTCACATGCTGGGCATTCTGCAAGCGTATGTTGTGCAGAATCCTTGTCACCAGTTGTGAATGTCTAGCTGCCGAGATTGAATACCAGTCTATGGTCAACTTAAAGACTGATTCGTTCAAAATCCGAATGAATCAGTTTATGAACATATACCATATTTTAGAAAGCTTTGTATAGGTTTTATGTATAATCTGTTTGTGCTTAAATCATTTCATTAAAAAAGTTATAGTAAAACAATTTTAATAATCAAATGTTGAATAATATTTTGCGTTGTAATATTAATTTGTGACCTAATAAATTTATCATAATTATTTTAGATTACAAAATGTATTTGGAGATTCTAATCGCCCGATTGTTAAAGAGGACTTTTTAAATTTAAAATTTTTGGATAGAGTTGTAAAAGAGTCTTTGCGGTTATTTCCTCCAGTTCCATTTATAATCAGGAAGGTTACAGAGGATCTTTTTTTACGTAAGTAATCACTTTCCTAAAGTAGTTTCGAGATATAAAAAAAAATATGGAGGCTAAATCCTGACGATTTTTTATATGCAAATTGAATTGAAAGTAAGTGGAATTAATAGTACAATAATTTTCCTTGTCAGCGTCAGGTAAGGTTCTTCCCGCCGGCTCTGGTTTAGTGGTAAGTATATGGGGAGTTCATAGGGACCCGAAGTATTGGGGTCCGGATGCCGAACACTTCGACCCCGACAGGTTCCTGCCGGATAGGTACAACCTGGAGCACACTTGTAGCTATATGCCATTTAGCAGTGGACCTAGGAACTGCTTGGGTGAGTGTTTTAAGGAGTCTTCCTGTATAGAAAATACTGTTGTAAATTGTTAACAAAAAAATAATCATGACGATATTCTGAACATTAAGAAAATTGAAGTTTTTTTTTCACTTATTTAAGTGGAAATATTCTGGAATTTTCTTCGCTAACTGCTAATTTTTGTAAGTATTCATAATGTTCAATATAAAGTATTAAAAATTGTAGTCCGGCAGATGTTTATCGCTGTCTATGTTATGTATTAGAAAATATTCGCGCAAAATTATTCTTTTAAATACTATCTATTCTTTGATAATCTTAGTTGATAGACTTTAATTCATTCAAGTGTTGAATAGAATGAAACTGCTGCATATACTGAATTTATACAGATTGAAAACTTTATTAACAGCACACAAGATCCGTCAGCATAAACATGAACGTTTTAACATTAGATCTGTTAATTGAAATATCCTTGATGAGAGTTGATTTTATAGAACGACATTACAGATTTTATAGACATATCGCAATTATAAACCAATAATTTTATTTATTGTTCGCTATATAAATTAAATAAAGATGCATTACTTTCAAAAGTAGGTTTACTGTTTACTTTATAAAGTATTTATTACCATCGCTAGAAGAGTGAAATAGAGTGATGAGGTAGAAACAGCTGAGATTATTACAATGACTTTGATCCGTGAAGTAATTATTTAAAGGAATTTTAAAATTGTGAACGATAGTTGTTTTTAAAACAGCTAAGTTGTTTAAAAGGGGGTTGCTTTGCCTATCGTTAAGCCTTTTATGGTGTTAAGTACGCTTTCTATTCTTTAGTTGTTGCATAAAGATTAAGTGAATAAAAATAAACTTTAAAGATTCAACTACATTCTTAAATATTTTAACGTTATTTGCAGGCTTTCAGTATGCACTAATATCGATAAAGACAACCGTTTCGGCGATTGTCAGACGGTATAAGGTCATCGGTGATCCGGAAGTTGGACCGATCCCATATATAAAATCAAAGCTGGACATTATAATGAAAGCGGTCGATGATTATGAAATTGGTTTAGAGAGAAGAGATACAAGACAAAGTATTGAGTAACAATACATACATAGTTCAAACATAGTTGAATTCAATGTATAAATGATTGTTTGTGTTAAGTAATTATTTTGGTTTTATAATAAATTTTGATTTATTTTCCTGGTTTTTATTGTAAATCATATGCATAATGAGTAGCAATATTAAGCAAAATCTTTTTTTATCCGTAATAGGCTAACGTTTGTTTACAATATCATAAGGTGTTAAGGCTGTATATATGTAATGGTGTAATGGTGAAGAATGCCCCTGAAATATTCTTTGTATATTAGTAGCTAGAAACAGTGTTCAGCTGCGCCACAGAAGCAGTTAAGTTGGAGGCAGTTAATATATAGTTTTTTTTTTAATCAAAATACATGTTTTAATTACTATGATTTATTGTGTCAACTTTAAACGTACAGTAATTAGAAAGATTGTTTGTCACAAACACTATAATCAAATAAAATCTAGATGCAATTGCCGCGGACGTCGTTTTACAGCAATTAAAATAATATCAATGTTGTAATAATTACACTATACTCATATTACAGACTTCATCTTCAAGGTATGAGATATAAAATAATTATTTTATAACAGTTGTAATGAAACTCTTTAACACGTTACTACGTCAATAGATAGATAACGAAACGTACGTATGTCATCAATTTGACAATATGTATGATTTATTGTAATATGTATATTATACACAACATTGAAGATGACTAAGATTGTACCTTTACTGGCGCGTAAATATAGTATTTCTTTTATAGAGTGAATACCTTAGTTTTCACAATTTATTAAGTTAATGAAACAGTAAAAAAACAAGTACACAACGTTATCTTGTTATTTAATTTATTAGGTATTTGTAAATGCATTTGAGGCCGTATGTACTTGTATCAAAGGTAAGTACCTGTTTTTATATTGTCATTAGTTATTAACTGTTGCAAATAGGTTCCTTCTACAGGAAGGCCATTTAGCCAGATCTTTCACTACCGGATAGGATCTAATCAGGGGGAGTCTTGACTTTCATTTGTCCCAGCGTAATTTGTACCGGTTTAGATGGTATATAATTAAGAGATATTAGCACTGTCCTGAGTACTAGATCAAAGGCTTGAGATCATGTCAAGCCATACTCCTCTTTAGAGTTGAGGTGAGGAGGAAATGGATTTCAATTCGACTGACATTGACTCTAAAGACCAATTTAACCGTGATACAATGCCTAAGCACTAGGTCGACATTGATACGGAGCGAAATCTCTTCTCTCTCTATTACACAGTGATCATCTTTTGTATCATGAAAGTCTCACAGAAGGAGTATACATAAGTGTATCAAGTGCAGAAATATCTGTGCTTATTAGATGCAGAATGTTTTTTAGTCTCCTCTCTTCGTTATATATATATATATAATATTATAGTTGAGAAGGATAGATCGTAACTCTGCTTGTAATATCTCCGGTCAGTTACGAATTGCTTGGTTCTCGTTTAATCGCCATATTAATAGAATAAGACAGGACAAGTTTACATAGGATAATACATATTTAACAATGACAAGCAAATTACCATTAAATCGTTTTGGTGTAACTTGGCCGCAATTACGTAAGACTAAGTATACGCGAATGTAAACTGAGCGGTATATTTTATATAACCTTCAAACTTTGAAAAAGATCAAACTGTGATGACAAACGAGCTTTTCTATATTTTTGTCTGTAGAAGTAATATTCATTTTTGTTCACAATTAATTAGAAGTTTCACTGTAGGTGCCTCCGCGGACTTCTGTTTCTGCTTAAAATTGTTACATTTTGTTGAAATTTGCTTGATAGAAAAAATAAATAAGTACTTTGTATGTTGTAGTTTTTATAACGTACTTATTGTGACTATCCCTTTCTTCCATTTGATGATAATTATCCTTATAGAACAATTATTATCATACTTTACGTGACCAGGTAAATAAATGCTTTACTTTCATAGTATTTTCAATGTTTATATTTTAGCCGTTAGTTAATTTTGATCGTCTCGTCTAGGA
>DWLS01007800.1:0-10418 GCA_018246255.1 Pachliopta kotzebuea | reverse complement strand
TTTTTCACTGCACAAAGACACCAATAGACGCGCCCACATCTACACGCCGGCCTCCGGGACACGAGACAGTTGTCAAAACGTTTTTTGACAAACTTCAAATGTATTTTAAAACTTATTCTTTTTTATATATCCAAAGAGTTTGAACAATTTTTTTTCAGCTTCTTTTTATACTATGTCGCGACAAAAAGACCAAGGCGTTCAGCTGATAGTTTGTGATACTCTTATTTGTGAAAGTAAATTTAAGTTACATATTTATATTATTAATATGACAAAATATTAGAGCAATAGAAAGGAGAAACACTAAAGATAGGAAAATTTAATAATTACTAATATTAAAAGCATATTTTTTAATAGTTATAGAAATGAAATTGTTTTTATTCGACGAGCCCACGAAGTAAGCTTTCACCTAATGGTAAGTAAAATGCTTGACTACAACAACGTGGTGCTAGTTAAGATGCTTTACACAGTACTGCATTGCCTTAAGATATAAGGTGTGAAGTCTCGTTACCACAGTAATTTCACTAGCATACAGCACCTTTCAGTAAACACAGTAATGTTTACTATTTGGCGGTAGAAATAGGAGCTGCGGTGGTGCCTACCTACACGGTCTGTAGTAACAGAGACCTACCACCACTTTGCTGTAGTTCAATGTCCTTAAATTTCAGAAGCCATTGTCGAGAAGAGTACAAGATATTTCATTCCCTGTTACTTATTACCGGGAAGCAAGTTTGGAAAGTTGCCCACTTATGAACGCATTAGCACTGAGCATTTACTTATTTTGTAGCCTATTCTCGTACAGTTTCACCAGCTTCTCCACATTCTTTGTGAGCTATCTTTTCATTGTTGCTGTTTCCCCCTTAAGTGATGAACTGGAGAACTGGCGTCTGAAAAGGGCACTCATATTTCTATTATAAGTTTTATAAAATAAGTTTATAGCAGACGAAAAAATGATTGACTTAAAGAGTTCTTTTTAAAATGTATATCATCATTCATATATAGATCATTACTTTCGCACACAATGCTTATTTCATTACTAACTTTAAGTATGAAAAATGCCGTAATACTAACTACAGCATCCTTCAAATAGAATTTTCTTTTTTATAAATTATTTAGTTAATTTAAATTATCCCCTTACATCTGACGACGATCACAATGTGGTGTAGAGTATAACATCCTAACTACTATGTATATATTATGGGTGGGCGTTATCTTTATTTAAACGACAATGTACGTCCGTCTGTCCGTCAACAATTTTAAATATCGAGAATTACAATGGGTAGGAGCTGGTGCTGAAATTTCTCATACAGACAGATCTAGCTTAGATAAGATCAGAGCTGTTGGAATTTTGTCGGTATGTGATCGGGTTGTCGAGTTGTGGGTGCATAAACTTTCAGGATTTTGTATGGGCCACTTATTTACCTTAAGTAAAACTTAAGCGACCTATTCTGTTCTTCTCCTTGTTTCCTCTAAAAATATCTCTTAAGACGCGAGAACTTAATAATAGATATTTTACCCAAATTCAAGACAGAAGAAAAATGTAAAAACAAGAAGGAAAAGTCGAAAAATGTAATAGAGTAGTGAAGGGAATGTGAGATGTAATGTGTGAGAAAAGAGGAAATTGTAACAGATTAATGTAAAGGGATGACAAAGGAGAGTATAAGTGAAGAAGAAATAATGTATAGTATGGTTAAGCTAGAAAAGATATAGAAATATAATGAAGATTAAAAAATTTCATGTCATAGATAGCGAAGAAACGAATATATATACAAAAAATTAAGGTGGACATAATTTCTACCAAAATAATGAATATTTGTGGATCAAAAAAAATATATACCTCTTCGATAAAGTCCCATACAGCAGGTACAATGTATGATGCTGTCATTCATATTGCATGCTCTGTGTATGGGAGGTATAGAACTGGAGTCCGACGGGCGGGAGGACAAAAGTTTTAATAGTTTTCTTTTTTCTTGTCCGCTATACAAGTATGAAGCGTCAAACTGCTGAATTTGAAACGTACAAAAAATACTGTATTACAACTGTATTATCTATACTTAGTGTACTTACTGTATTATCTATTCATAGACAACAATTATACACTGTTACAGTTATAAGTATACACGTACATGTCTCAAAAACAAACTCATATCCAATTTTAATACTTGTAATTATTAGACGTAATTTATAAAAAAAAAAATTAAATTAAGGTTATAATTCAGGTTTTTATATGTACTATGATGTTTGCACGGATTCGACCACTGACAAAACAAGTGATAATACATCTGACAACACTTGACAATGATTTGACATAACTTAAAACATGCATTTGAAAAGAATTTGAAGTTTACTAATTAATTACTTTGCCACTTTACGAAAGACATAAATGAAGTTAATATATAATTAAGAGAAAAAAAAAATCTACGAAATACTAGGCGGTATGGTCGAAAGACTATAGCCTGCGCCTTGAGAGAAAAGAGAAAAAAAAAATTGATATCCAAGTTTCTTTGTCTATAGTTGATAAGAGAATATTAAATAGATAACTCTTGTTTTAATATCATTTTAAACTTTTATTTCATGTATTTTTGTCCTTTTGTTAACATCTAAATTTAATCAGTTTTTCCAAATATTTATACGATTGCTTTAACATGCCTGTAACTGGCTAACAAACTAGTATCTTTTCTAATAATTGTTAAGTTTAAGCTTGAATATTTTGTATGTATTGCTGTTAGTGTCTAAATAAATAAATATATATATATACGTTGTTAAAATGATCATCTGATGATAAATGATACGCACGACCATAGAAACGTGAAACTACCAGTACTAGTGGTAGGTCTTTGCCAGACAGTCTGGGTAGGTACCTCCACAGCTCTTATTGCAGCCGACAAATAGTACTTTGCAAACATTAGTGCTTCGGTTTGAAGGGTGCTCTTTGCTAGTGAAATTACTAGGGTAACGTGACTTACCGTTGACCTTGTGTGACCGTGACCTTGTGTTTCCAGGCGATGAGCGCAATGTGATGCGGTGTATACTATCTTAACCAGCTCCATGTTATCGGCAGGGTTATCACTTACCATCAGGTGACCGTCTTGCTAGTCTCGTTGCTCGTCGAATAAAAAAAGAAGTTAAGATAGTATACTACATTGTGCCCATCGCCTAGAAACTGAACATGTTATTAGTACTTAGCTTCTATAGTATCCCTGATTTACTATTTTATTTAATTTATTAAGGTTAATGCTTGACCACAATCCCATCTAATGTAAGAGGCGATGGAAATCTAAAGATACCTTGCTTCTGAGGGGAAGTTAGAGTTATCTCAGATTTATACCCACTGAAACCCCCCGATGGTCACCTTCGATGCATTGCGAAAGACCCCGGGATCTCCTACGGAACTCAGCGGTGCCTCCCTGCACTGCTGCTAAGCACATCCCGGGGAGAGCAGTTACTCTCCCCAACATAAACAGTATGCTACGACAAAATACGAGATCATTTGGTACTTGTCGTCCGCCTCAAGCTCACTCAATTTACAGTGAGGGCCCCCACCCTCAAAGCCCGCAAATCCAAACGCATTAACCTAGTAAGTGTCTATTCACTCTTGTTTCGAAGTTGCCCCGGAACACTGACGCCGGCATGTTGTTCCACTCCTTAACTTCTTCTCCTCAGCATTTGTCCCGTCTTTTGACAGGGTCTGCTTTTCTACTTTGTTCGCTCCACTTCGCTCTGATCCTAACGTCTCTTGCTTTGAGATCGCTGCGTTTCAAGTCGTTAATAATTACTTTCGTTTTCGTTTCACTCCTTAGCTGTTCATATTAAAAACGAAAAGCTGAATCCCTTTCTTATTAAAGTATGGATGTTTTTTTTTATAAAGTCACTGGTCAATGCTTGACCAGGATCCCACCTGGTGTTAAGTGATAATGAGGTCTTTGGTGGTAAAGCGCATTAACCTAGTAAGTGCCTATTCACTCTTTTTTTGAAGAATCCCACATTGTGTTTGGATGGGAACACTGACGCCGTTTGGAAATTAACCAGAACTAGAACATGAACTTTGTAATAAATAGAATAAACCAAGATGTACCTGGTTAAGGTGATGCTGAATGTAGGGCACGTTTTAATGAGAACCGACATTTAAGTTATCGAGTGTAAAATTGTGAGCCGTCTGACGCCCGGAGTAACTCCTGAAGCGGGTGATTACAGTTCGTAAATTCCACTCCTCCAGCCAGCGAAGAGCGACACGTCGACGTGCGAGCTGATGGGGGCAGGGTAGAGGGATGAAGGCAATTTTGAGATAATGCCGCCATTTATCAGCGTTTGTACAAACATGAGCAAGTTTAATCTGTACTCTCTTACATACAACTATACTAAATACATTCATAATAATAAATATTTACCGATAAACTTATGTTACCTTTACTACCTTCGCGACTCAGCGGTTAACTAGCTTTGACAGAGGTTCGATTCCGTATCCACAAGTAATATAGTTTGGAGGCTAGTACGGTTTTTTACTTCCACCGCTGGCAGCAACTGAGTGCGTAAAACCGAAGACGGGCTATGTGGGATTCTTTGGGAGAGCAGTTCTTGGAGTGGACTGCTACGGGCTGATAGTGATGATGTAAGTTTTTTTATAGATACTAGTCTCAAATTAAAACTACCCACATAAATGCTATAACGATAGATGCAGAACTTTTCGAGCATGCTTTAACGTCTATAGCTATATCCTGTGATAATTTTTTTATGAAATCTTAGTAATTTTTATTAAGTACATTAAATATTTATTACATTTATACATTTTAATATAATCCGGCAATACAAAAAATGTCCAAGATCTGTCATGAACAATGAGTGCCCCGGGGGAGAGACCGGACGGCAACTTGACATCTCGGTATCTTGGATATTGTTCAAATAATTAAAAAATTTAATTATACTTCTTCAAATCAATTTTTTTATTTCGTTCACAATCGTAATATCTCTCTTTGATATGTATTTATCATTTTGTTAACTTCGATATAATAATTGTGCAGAAGATAAGTATGTCCCAGAATAACGATTAAATACTGAAAAAATTTAACCTTTCCGTCAAGGTGAGATAAGTGTAACGTTATTTTTTTTTATTTCATCAGTGACGAGACGAGCATGGCATTCAGCTGATGGTAAGTGAAATCCTTACCCATAGAAACTTGGCGTTTGTTAACATGGTATACACACCACATTGCACTCCGTCGTCTTAAAACGTAAAGTGTTAAGTTTCGTTACCCCAGTACTTTCATTAGCATACAGCACATATTTATAAAGGTTTTTCGTTGAATTAATAATATAATTTATTTGATATTAATTTATTAGATTTTAGTGTTAATACATTTGTAAACAACAATACGAGGAAGATAAATATCCTGTCACTCACTTTGACTTCTCATTTGCCCCTGGGAGGGCAAACTCCCGTCCTAGTTTGTTTAAGGCTTCGTCAGAATATTGTACAGATTATTATAACATTTAAAATTACACAAGGTACTGTATAATTTATATGTAAATTATACCATGTAGAAATAATATTGATGTTAACCAAAACAAATTATTAATTTTAGATATATAATATTAACATAATGATGTTTCATATATTCAATGGGATACTTCTAGTTCAGAAGGAATATTATCGTAATTTAAATCATTGCTTTATTTATTCATTTCTGTTAATTTTTTTTAGTAACAATTATCATACAAACTTCACTTCATCATTTGATAGGCGTCCACTGTTGGACATAAGCATCCTCCAATACTGGGGAAATTTGGGCCGTCTCCCATCACGCCGGCCCAATGCCATCTGTTAGGAAACCCGAGCCTCTTGTGTTCGTGATCAAACACCACGAGCAGGTAAGGTTTCGTTGGGTCCCGTGTGGTATTGTGTGGGACCCTTTACACCCTTTAACTACAAACTAGTACTACCACTAAAAAATGTTATGTAGTTCTGTTATTATCTATCATAATTAAAATCTTATTTGACGTACTGGGCCTTTTTCAAATTTTTAAAATTGTATGGAAATGGTCTTCTATTCATGATCATCTTTAGTTTTTTTTTACGAATGTATAGGTTAATGCTTGACCACGATCCCACCTGGTGTTAAGTGAAGATGTGGTCGATGATGGTAAACCGCTTTAACCTATTCACTCTTTTCTTGAAGATGCCCATATCGTAATTGGGCATTTTACTGTTTAAGAAATTTTGTTTTATGTCACAACTTACGCTCTTCGCCTTGAGATATAGTTATAGTATATTCCAATATACTATATAACTTATTAAGTAACTTTCATAACCTCAATACCTTTCAAAGCCGTCCGCCAAACGTTCGCATGCTAATGAGAACGCCTAGGCGGAGGCTCTATTCGTGTCACAAGCAAATATTCGTTATACGTAATGTTGAGTGTATTTCTTATTAGCCCAAGAATTAATTACACGCTTCTGTTTGCGTAAGCCCATCATTACCCACCAATTTGCTGACGGCGGGGTATGTGTAATTAAATCTCACAATTAACAACGCGATGTCAAGTTGGAGACGATGTGGTTGTGACGTCACATCTCTAGCAGCTACACTTAATAACACCATTAGTACCACTAGTACTACTAGATACACCTTAAAGTTTTATATCCTCTATGTAAAGTATTTTAATATGCAAATCAAATCGGAGGGGTTTCCGCACAAAAGTTCAGGGAGCCTTTTTTCGAGATGGAAATCTTCGAAAAGATACCTTGCCTTCTGGGGGTAAGTCAAGGTTATGTGGAGATTTTTACCCAATAAAACCCTATCGGTGGTCGTCCTCAATGTTTGTAGAGGGCACGGGATCTCCGTCCGGAATACAACCGCGGCCTCTCTAAAGCTATGCTGGCATAGCCCGTCCAAGGAATTGAATCATGCAGTTCCCAACACCTTCGCATATACAAACACGACGGCAGGAGATATTCTGCCCTGTCACTGACAGATCCAGGGCATTCCATTTATTACGGCTGTTGGCTTTTGCGGTAGGTTTAGTGGGTAGGGGCCGCCCAGGCTGAGTCCCACACGTCCCTCCGGGCCCACCCAAGGCACCGGCGAATGGTCCGTAAAAGGATTCCCCCGCGTAAAAAAAAATGAGACCACGTTCAGCCATCGTCCTCGGAAACCCTCGGGAACCAAGCCAACTTCACCTGCTCGTGGTGTACTATGCTAATCAACAAACAAGGCTCTAGCTCCCCACCAACCCGTATTGGGTAAGTGTGATAGAAGACGGCCCAAATCCTTTTAGTTTTAGGAGAGGCCGAAGTCCAGCCGTGGACGTATATCGGCTGATGATGATGAAATGAAAACGGTATCATTTATCACGTATCATTTCTATTTAACCCGTCTGCTGAATTCATCTTCTTTATCAGCCGATGGACGTCCACAAGCTGGACATTGACCTGCACCAATGGTGGGGGGTACACCACGAGCAGGTGAGGTTGGCTCGTATCCCGTGAGTCGTGTGGGATGTCTTACATCCCTCTGCCGAAGCTGTATGTGTGATCATGTAAGGTCACACGAAAAGCCTCTACCTTTACAATAGCACAGGTTAGGTTTCACAGCTTAGGTTTAGAGAATTTTGAGCATTAATTTTTCACAAAGAAAATAAATATTAATATTTTATTTTCTGGAACACCGAAAAGAATAAAAACATGTAATTAACCTTCGGAAAAGTTTGACAGTTACTTAACAAAGTTAGACCTCTTGGGAGTGGACGAAATATACTTTTATTTTTGCTCATAACCCAGATTTTCATTTTGAAGGCCGAGTACCTTTCCAAATGTTTCCCTTTGTCACCTAACAAAAATTATATTTCCAAAATAAATCATTCCGACAATTTACCTGAGAAAAGGGTACGTATAAACAATACATTTTTTTTCTTTTTGGGAAATTTTATATAAATTTTTTTACGTTGTTTCTATCTTTTCCTAGCCATTATCGTAAATGGTGTTGGAGTCAGCTTTCCTTATCTTTTTCCATCACTCAGTCCTTGACTTCAGTCACTGCGCTCCCTTGGTCATCGTACGTTTTTTGAAAAGCTGTTAAATATGAATATAGAAACATCTTTATACATTAGATCTATTGATGTACTTTATTTTTTAGATTCATGTATATATAGAAACTTTCTGAGAACTTTGCATATACAGTCTTGATACACTATGGAATTGAAAAAAAATTTAAAACCGATATATTTCCATACGAGCTTTTGTTGTTTTTTATCAGTGAATACAGAAGTGGCAAGCAATTAAAAGTTCCTTTGTATCCACCTTCTCTCATTCACCGCTTGGCGTCACTCCACCTCGCGAGGCCCCGGCCGACCTCTGCTCTGGATTTAAATTGTACCCATAAACTTGCACCGACAGAAATTACACTTGGCAAAGCCCCGGCGCTGCTCCGCATTAGCTTTAACGAGAACCCGAATTTAAATTACAAAAGGAAGGCTTATTGTTTTTGAAAATCTCCACGAGGGAAATAAAAATAAGATCTCTCTATCATATTATATAATATGTATGGAATTTCAATTCATCTATTTAGTGTTTATTATCTTCTTTTTTTTAAGATGAAGTTGACGCTTCCGGCCACTATTATAGCCGCGAAAGCTTCATTGGACCCTGAGCTTAAAAAAATTATATATAATATAAGGGAGAGGAGAAAGCCGAGGGAATAGGATTAGGGGAGGGAGGAAGAGGTATGCAGAGATGTAGATGGGAAGGAGGGGAGATAATACAATAGATACATATATATGTATACTTTATATACATCGTGTAAACGTATACTTAATGCTATTGGCTTTATCTTCCATGCTACCTTGAGTAATACAGATATATCATGAGGTAGATGCATTGTTGGTTTCGAGATTAAACTAAGAGCAGAATGATAATAAAATATATATATCAAAATATTAAATTAAATATTTATAAACAATTACTATGTTTTATATTATAGTCATTATCATCAGCATTGTTTATAATAAAACTCTATATAAGTATTAAAACATATATATATAAACTTCAAAGTAAAGGTAGGGAATCGAAATTATGAAAACTAATCTCTTTATTATAAGACATTAATTCATATATCACTTAAATAATGATAATGGTACTATTCAAAAATCAATATTTGTATTGTTTATATATCTGTTACATTACAAGTTTTATTTATTTCTACGAGACGATCAAAGGCGATCACCTGATTGTAAGTGATACGCTTGCTCATAACATTGTGCTGGTTAAGATGCTATACACAGCACCACATTGTTCTCGTCACCTTAACACTTAAGTTGCTAAATCTCGTTACCCCAGTAATTTAGAATACAGCACCCTTCGAAACAATACCAACTAGTTGTAGATTTGAGTTTAGTTATATATAACAAAATAATAGTGCAGTTTAATATGAGCTGGTGACGTATGAAATAGCTATAAAGCGTTAGGAAGAAGTCGACGAAATTTTATTTACGAGCTCATATCCTGTTCGCAGCGCTCCGTATGCGGGGCCTTACACTGCTGAATATTTAATATAAACTAGAATCCATCTGTTCTCATACCCAGTAATACGATAAGATTGAAGTAGTAAACTAGACGAGCAATCACATACGTACAGTTATTTAAATTTTTTAAACACTAACTATTGGTGTTCAAGCCGTGATAGCCTACTAGTTCAAACATCTCTCTTCCACGACTGGAGTACCGGATTCGAATCCCGCCTGCACCAATGAAATTTGACAGTAGGTTCGCCCTGTAGGGCTATCGAGAACTTTTTTAATTATTTAAAAAAACTTTATTGCAACTTTTTAAAATAGGGTACAATAGGCGGACTTAATGCCTGTATTCTCTGCCAGTCGACCAAGGAGATGGGAGATGATGTGGTAGGTGAAGTCTGAAAGATATATTTAACCAGAATCATTATTTGATACATACATATATAAAATTTGATACATACATATATAGAACATGACTTAGGTAAGCTCGGCCTGTCGTAGAAGGCTACTGAAAGGGTTTTCGGTTTTGATGGTGTGGGCCTTCAGGAACGTGTGAGGGGATTTGGGCCGTCTCTTAAAACGCAGGCTCAATGCCGGTTGGTGGGAAACCAGTGCTTGATTTGTGGAGCTTAATAGCGTACTAGTTTGAAGCCTACCTTTCACGTCTTGAGTACCGGATTCGAATCCAGCCTGGCACCAATGAATTTTTCAATGAATCCACAGTTAATACAACAACTAATTTAAGTACATTAAATAATAACTTTACCAATATATTTATGTTTATGTTTTTTTTTTATTTATGGTTTTCCCTGATATTATTATTCAGGCCTTTTTTAACTAATATTTACATATTTTAATAATTATGCTATATTATCCTCTACCATTACAAAACCTGTACGTACATATGTGTATATAGT
>DWLS01007799.1:0-10418 GCA_018246255.1 Pachliopta kotzebuea | reverse complement strand
ATCGCCGCATTTCCTGTTGCTGCCGACAAATTGCACTGTCCAAATATTACTGTGATCCGCTTTGAAGGATGCCGATGCAAGTTATGTTACTAGAGCAACGAGGTTATGTTAATGGAATAATGAGAATTGCTTTCAGAAGAGAACAAATAGGTAGGTATCGCCGCATTTCCTGTTGCTGCCGACAAATTGCACTGTCCAAATATTACTGTGATCCGCTTTGAAGGATGCCGATGCAAGTTATGTTACTGGAGCAACGAAAATTACTTTCAGAGGAGAACGTCCAGGTAGGTATCGCCATACTGGCCTTCGCCAATAATGGAGGGATTTGGGCTGTATTCCACGACGTAGGCTCGGTGCGGGTTGGTAAGGAGCCAGCGCATTGTTTGTTGATTAGCAAAGTGCACCACGAGCAGGTGAGGTTGGCTTTGGTCCTGTGAGTTGTCTTGTGGGACACCTTACACCTCTTTTTAATCTATATACATTCATGTTTATATATATTTACAAACTCAGACCATAATAATCTCTGATAAGTGAAATAAGTATACCATCGACTTTCTTACTGTGATATGCCCTTGTTATGTAAATTTTTTAGGAAATTTAACTAATATTGATCTTTTCTATTCCAGCTTTCGTTGTGATTAGATTGTTTTGTAAACTTACCATTGCAGGATTATAAATAACAATAACTCAGAATACAGAAGAACAAGACAATCAACATAATAAAAATGTCGGCAATGTTCCCTCGTACAAAATTTATTTGGATAAAAGAATTTATATCGACACTTCAGTTTTTGTTAACTTTGAAAGGGCGATGGGATAAAATGAAATACTTTTTCGTAAATGTGTATAACTCCAGGAGGTCCCGTCGAGTACGATTCTACTATTGTTTTAATATTAAAATTCAGAAAAGTTTGGCATTTATTAAAAGAGAGAAAAACATTGAAATGTGTTTCAGAATAAATATTTGAACATAAATCTGAATACTTCGTTTTTGTAGAAGATTATTTTAAACTTCATTTAAATATTACTTGATCTTAGTACACATTATTATGTTTAAGTAAAAAATAATAATTCAAACGAAATAAATCAGAAATAACTAAATACATTCAAATCATGTCGGTCGCTGCGGTGGTATACACATTTCAAATTTGTATTTGCTAATTGCAAAATGCGGTTAATTTCACAAATTATCAATTAATATGGTTATTTAACTATTTAGCACCCCGCATCGGTATGTTAAAATATTATTAATTCTACCTATTATCTGAAAGAGATACGTTTTTTTAATAGTTTCTTTTGATTAAGTAAGTCAAGTATATTCACTGATGTGCACACCACCCCATAAAAAGGTTGCTCTCATTTATTATATATGCAACAGTAATATTTTTTAATATAGTCGATTAAACAGAACATTACTATCATCATATATCTTAAGGCAGTTACATAACTTTTGTTACGGTTGCTATATTATTTTCTTTGTTTTTTTTAAACCGTGTGAACTAGGGATTATGTATGTTTACGTTGTCCCTATAACAGCGAGGCTTGTTTATCTTTGACATCAAAGCCTTTAAAGCTCTTTGCTAACTGATCGGACTACGACGACGTAGTTCCGAAAGCGAACACTTTTTATAAATAATCAAACCAATTTGATTTAAAATAGACAAACATTACGTTTTTTGAAACCAAGAAAAGAAATACAGGTTTAAGAAGAGTTTCTGACGTCATAGTAAGTATAAATTAGAATTTACCTTACGAAAATAAAACAGATATAACAGCGTATAAACATAATCACGAGGACTATACAGTCTAGAGAAACCGTACTGGTTTCCAGATCGTAAATCTTTGGCGTTATATTTTAATGTACATAAAAAATTAAAATAAAAGTTTAATCGGCGATTTAGAAATGTTGTTGGTTACATACAGAACTAATTTTCTTACAAATTGAAGTAGTCTGATAGAGAAGAGAAAAGAGAGAGAATGTACCCTCCTAAGTATAAATTTGTTGACTGACTTATACGAGGCTTAGGGTTTTTTAAGTATTACAAGAAGTTTTTAAAGGCGGCGTATTTAAAATGACGATAATAACTCACATATATCACTCAAAATCGAGTGGACAGTATGTTAAGATTTATTATAAATAAGCTGGTTTAAGAACAGACTATGTACCATTCTTTCGGAAAGTACTACATAGATATATATCAAACAATACTTCAAAGTTCAAAAGCTTACTTATAAATCACTCAATTCTGTCTTAAAACATTTAGATAACTCTTAAGGTAAGTAGGTCTTTAATGTATTCTAATATAAAATAAATAATATTAATAAAGGTAAAAAAGCGGAGAATATTTACTTATCTTTCAAGGTAGATTAATACTCTCCGCCTTTTCGTATTTCGTTTTATCCATATCATGTAAACGACATGTAAGCGACATTATCTAAAATTAAAGTCTAGCGAACTTTTTCCGGTGACGGTAATGCAACGCCAACTTTTACATGAAAATTGAAAGCAATCTGTCCGTTCAGATTATATGTATGAAAGAAAATATTTATTTCTTTTTATCCATATAAATCTTGATCCATAGTTATAAATGATATATATGTATCGTCACTAACACCAACCTGCTACATGCAGATTAGAGGATATAGGCCTCTCTCGAAGAATACCACTAAATATGCTATGTATACGAATACATAAGATTAAATTTGTAAGAATTAAGGAAGAAAATCTTCAATTGTTATAATGTTGAAGTTATCTGTAACATAACTCTCAGTAATTTAATAAAATATAGTACTTCACTCAACACTATAGTTTGTATAGCTCGATTCTCGTAAATTGCAATTTTGTAGTTACATATCTCAGATTATAAAATTACAGTGTATTAGTAACAATCTACAATCGAAACATTTAAATTTTTTATTATATTTTATTGCTAAGGAACACACATATCTTCTAATATGAAAAACCTTAAATGTAACAATCGGCTGGTATGTATGCCAATTACGGGCATATACAACATTCATATATTATATATATTGTGTACCAACAAAACTACACTCCTTTTAGATAAACAAAATTAGACTGATTAGGTACTTAAATAAAAACCTGTCATGTTTCGAATTTCGTTTACTAACTTATACTTGGTTACCATGATTTATAAAAGGCTTAGCATTTTGTTATCGAGCAATGCATTCACCTCATGGGAAGTGATACGCAGGCCCATAACAACGTAGCGCTGTTTAAGATTGTAAACACAGCACCATATTGCGCTCATCGTCTTGAGGTATCAGATATTATGTCTAGTTACCCCAATAATTTCATTTAAATGTATCACCCTTCAAACCTATACGCAATAATGGAGAAAGGTATCCACACATTAAGAGGGGTAATTATTATTGTTGTCATTAATAATTTAGCTTCTAAAACATATACATAAATACATTAACGATTAATTCACCTGTTATTACGTAACCTGTATAGTTTACGAGAGCGTAAAACCAATATCATAGTCGTACGTTTAGAATTTAACTAATCTCAAACATTTTAGTATTTGGTATACTCGGTTTTATCAATATATACTTTATCGCTGGTAGGTCTCGGTTGCGTGAGTCTTTCTAGGTAGGTACCACCTACTATTTCTACCGCCAAATAGTAACATGCGGACATTACTATGTTTCGGTTGAAAGGGTGCTAGAAAATTACTGGAATAACGAGACTTAACACTTTGTCCCCAGGCGACCGGCGCATCTTAACCAGCTAGACGTTGTTTTAAACAAATATATCATTTAACTCCAGGTGAACGCCTTGCTCGTCTCATCGCCTCGTAGAATAAAGAAAAAGATTATCTAACTTTTGATATAAGAGCTTAATATCTAAAAATTAAGAGCAATGCTACTTTGCCATTAAAATACATTCGTGAAGTTAGGATACAGAGTTTCTCTATCTTTACACTATTAAAAGCATTATTTTATTTATTTTATTTACCACTTTGTACACTAATGTAACATAACGGCAAATAATAATTACATGAAAATAAAATTGTACAGACAAGCTTAACTGATTTTGAGTTTTCTACCATCTAACCTTAGTGAAAGCGTAAGCCTTTATAGGTAGTACAATATACAACAGTTATGAATAAAAAAAAAGCTTTGAAACAATATATATGTACGTATATACATATACACATAGCTAAATGAATACGTAAATTACATATACTATAATAAATATTTAATAAATACATAAGTGAATAAATAAGTAGCAAATACGCCAAAAACAATAAAAAGTAGTTACTTTAAGTTCCCTTTTTCAGGTCAAATTCTCATAATCACAATAATTACCGTTTCATCAAATAAAAACACTGTTTCCAAACGTTTGTATTACTGCCAATACTCCTTTTTGAACAGGTGATAAATAAATCACTGCACTGTTACCTACACATTATATTTTTGTAGTTTAATTTAAGACTTAAAATAACTTACTCAATCATTAAGATGTACCACAATTTACACTGGAAGGCAGTAATCTTTACTACAACATAATTTAAGCTGCACTTCTGCTCATTTTAACGGTATCTTTAGATGCCTTTATATATAGTTTGTGTGAAATGTAATAAGTAAAGTCTGTCACTTGCAATTTGGCCGTAAATTGCTTTCAGGCTAGAGCTCTGATGATATTAGTATGTTACTCACCTCATACAAGTACGAAGCGTGAATAAAGGTTATGTTATCATATATATACATACTTTAGTTACAATGATTTCTTAGTAGAGAAAATTAATACTTTTGTGTATTGTATTAGTACTTTTATGTATATACATATTAATTACTGATACGTATATAAAAGAATAATTACGTAATTAAATATAGTATAGCAATAGGCACATACGCAGGATCCTTACATAAGGACTTTTTCAATAATTTGGCAACGGGAACAATAAAAACAATAACAATAAGCGTTTCTTACAAAAGATCCGCTCGTTTTGCTCAAGTTTAATGGAAAATGGCCTTTTGAATGCTCGGTAGCAAATAAGTAATCCTCCGTCAATGTCAAAAGAACGCACCTGTTTCAGATTTCATGAGGATTTGTCAAGGTAAATGTGACGTTCGTTTGAGTGAGCCCTAAAAGGGTTTAGTGTAGCCCGTACTCTAATATAAATGATATTCGTGGCCTTAAACAGGCCTTAAGGGGCAATATTTGTTAGCAGTTGTGTAATATAAATGAAAATATTTCGCGAAGTGTCTTAAGTTAGATTAAACCGTCTGAACGCTATCATGGTTTTGGAAATACTTTTATATGTAAAGAGCAATCTAAATTAATCTCATTATTTATAGGACTTGTTGCCTAACTCCATACTTAAACTCTTTATAAGAGAATATATTTATACTTTGAATCATAGAAATCACTGAATATTATTAAGTTTCAGCATATCGTTTTAGTTGGACCGAAATGACATCGCGATGCAATAAGTTCTTACATCAAATTTCCGCTGGAAAAACATTAATGGACTACGCGGAAAGTGCCTTCGAACAACCTCAAGGAAATTGAAGCCACACTAAAGCAATAAAGGCCGGTATTTATATTCAAATTTGCTCCCATAACACAATCACGATTTCCATTACATTTTCTAAAGCAAAAGTAGAAATGAAATTCCTCCCGTCTGATCCATAAATATTATGATACCGTTATTGGAGTTCTATTGGTGTTTAATGGAAGGAATAAATAATAAATATTAAACGCTGAACATACCATTTCACATGTGATATCGATTATAAATATTTTGTAGAGCCGATATTTTTAACATCTTTTATCCTATAACGGGCTTGTTGAACTAATATATATAACTATTTAGGTACCAAGATCCTAAATCTTAATAATACCTACTTATTTGGTCTTGATTAATGAAATAAATAAATTTACTCCGACGTGTAAAAGCTTGCTACAAACTGCGCCCTAAATATGCTGTTAAATGCCACCATCCCTACCGTTCCACTTTGCACAAAGTGGCACTATGACGTCATTTTATACATGCTCGCTAGCATAGAATACTTATTTTGCGCTCTTATATATATACATATTCATATATTTTTTAATCTGTACAAAATAATTTGAATTATTACTACAACTGCAAAACTTTTATCAATCGTTTCACTCATCACAATATTCAATATAACTGAAAAATTAGATACGATCATAAACTAAGGAAAAGATAACAAGGTCAAATGGATCAATACATTTTTAGGTTAAAGAACAAAGAGATTTAGCTAAACAGAAACAAATGTCAACGTTATGCGCTGGAAACAAATATACCAACACAGGTCTAATTTACTTGACTTAGCCCAAGAACACCCACAGCACTAATTTCTTAGGATAAGAATGCAAACAAAAGTGCTTTTTAATTAAGCTAAATTTAAATTAAAACAAAAAGCCAAATCTTAACATCAATTTTCCGACAAATCTGTAGCACTTTCGTGAGTAAGTTTGAGATAATATTTTCACGATATAGATTGAGAATTATACTTCCTTGTGGAAAGCGGTGAAATAGTCTTTTATGGTAAAGTGCACTAGTTCATAAGAAGCCTCTTCACTCTTCTTTTAAAGATTCTCACATCGTATCAGAATAAAAACATTAAGCCACCGACTATTCCAAATCTCTCCCGCGTCATGAATTGCCCATTATTAATACAACTGTGTGATTCTGATGAAGATTTTCCGTAGAGCGTAATGTCCTTGCCATATTTTCATCAAAATGGCCCAAAGTGAATTAACAAGCGCAGTAACTTCGCCAAGTTTAATGTCCTAAATGTATAACTGAAATTTATCTTAATACTGTTAAAGTTTCCACTGAGTGGGGTAAGTAAAGTACGTTAAGATAGTTACCGTGAAATGAAAAATTTTCCATTTTTCTATTACCTTTTTTACTTGACGTTGCGATGGGGCAATAAGCCTAATCATAAGTCTTACTCCCGCGCACAATAATGTAGTGCTAGTTAAGATAACATATATGCAGCACCTCATTGCACTCATCGCTCGTAATTTCACTATCATACAGCACTCTCCAAACTGGAATAAAATAATATATGCACATTATAGTTTAACGGCAGAAACAGGAGTCGGAGGAATACTTTTCTGATGTTCTTCTGTACCCTTGAGAAATTTTATGTAGTGATCTAGTGTCTTTCAGAAGACTCCAGTGTTCCAAACTCCATCCTCTCCAAACTGGAATAAAGAAATATTTTCGATTGTTTCATTATCAGCCGATAGACGTCCACTACTGTAAAGAGGCCTCCCTCAATTGTGAAGGAATTTTATTTTATTCATTGACTTACAAAAGAAGACATGACATATTTTTTTTTCGATGTCTTTGTTGTTTCGGAGTTTGACTGATAAATCTTTAAAATAAACTTTGAATGCGGTTTAAGTAGGAGTGTAAGGGGTCCCACACAACTATTCACGGGATCCATACCAACCTCACCTGCTCGTGATGCACCCTGGTAATCAACAAACGAAGTTTTGACTTTCTGCCAACCCACACTGGGCCAGCTTAGTGGGAGATGGCCCATATTCCTCTATTATAAAAGGAGGCTTATGTCCAGCAGTGGACGTTTATCGGCTAATGATGAGGAATTTTAAGTGTGGTTTATTATAAGTATAATTAGCAATATATTCGTAGTAATTAACATCAAAGAGGAAAACGCGAGACTGAGTTTAATTTAATTTGTCAGTTAAGTTAAAGATAATACAGATAAGTAGTACAAAGTTACATAGTACTTCAATAGATCAGCGCTTTAATAATACAGATTGATATAACGATGTGCACATTTTCAGTGCAGTGAACTGTAAGTGGATGGATAATGGGACTTATACAGAGTTTGCAGAAAGTTTATGCTGTGTCAGCGATTTATAAATTAAAATAATATATTGCCATAGTATAACTGGTAAACCGCTGTGTTTGAACATTGAAATCGTTATTATGTAAGCAATATTGGAAACTACTCTTCGACGATGTACTTATCAAAGCCTTTTCAATTTATGTACCATGTAATAGATAATTTTTTTGTTATCAAGATAATAATACTAATAATTTTTCATTACTTATCAATTTAAAACATGCATATTTTCATCACCAACTGGATGCGTTGTAGATCTGTCTGGTGATTATATGTTTCTGTTAATATAAATACTTGATGAAAGTATTATTTACTCTTCTAGCTCTGTTACCTTAAGTAAGCCTTGGGCTTTGACACAAGGAGACTTGAACTCTCCTGTCTCGCACTTTTCCTTATAGAAATACCTGGGTCAGATAATGGTTACATTTTTCAAAAAACTCTATGCAGCGACAGTTTCCCATCCTTAATAACTAACTTATCCTAGAGAGTCTGTGAAACCTATATTTCTTTAACAATGTTCAGTCCCAGCCTCTCGGTAACTTAGAAAGATAATATTTTAATTTAGATTTAAAATAAAGTGTTATTTTTAAACAATTTAAAGGAGAAAACACATTCGCTAGAGCAAGGCTAGAGCGAAAGTAATTCACCTTTAATCTCTCCCAAGAGGTCCCTTCGCTGGTTCGAGCGTCTTATTTCTTATTCTATAATGTTTATTATATTTCAACCATTATAAGTTAAAAATTTAAAATGCAGTTCATTTTGATTATGTTTACCACTTATTTATGTAAATCATATTTCTAATTTTAATAATACTTTTAGCGAACATTTTATAGGTTATCATTCTAAGAAATTCCTCGCAGATGATTGATTAATATAATATAGTATTTTATATGCTTTAGTGTTATGATATTTTATACCTATAACCCAATGTGAAATATTAATTATAAACCAGTGAAATTTCACAAAAATAGATGCCTTTGTTTAAACAAATTGAAGATATAAAATATAGTAACAACTGTATAGTTGATGGTAAACATTTTGAACCTATGAATGGTTATGAATTTTTATTTGTAAAATACAATTCATTAATTTGAGTGAATTGTTTTGGTTTTATTGTCCACACCTGACATGCTACGCGTCACCGAAAAAATCGGTCGTATTTTAATTGGTGGATTTGGTGATTTACTTTGCAAAAGGGTAAAATACTCTAAATCCATTAAATCAACTCGTTTGCCCGGATATGCGTAGCAAAACGAAACTTAAATGGATAAACTTGAAAATGGATTTGGAAACGATTTTTCGATGATACCTAACTTATAAGTCACGATAATATTAGTAAAATCATTTTTATTTCCTAAAAAAATTACTACATGTTTAACTAATTCTCCTTACACTTTTTAAAACTGATTACAAAAACTTTACTCGATGTTAAAAAAATAAATCGGTTTTATTTATTAATAGTATGTTTTAAATTATTGTTTTACATGTTAATATTATTATTTATTTTTTATATCACAAATTTTTACAACACATATTCCATTTAGATATAACATAGTATTACTGTAAATATATCGGTAATATATTATGCAAAAATCATATAACTCGCTTATGCTGTAGATGAATCTTAACTGGTAACACATTAATAGAAATATTATTTATTATCAAAAAAGTTAATACCTTAAAAAAAGTTACCGTTCAAGAAATTTATGCGTTGCGGATTTCTTCGCAGAGATATAAAGATAAAATATAAGATATAAGTATATTAATAATAATAAAACAGTGTTTATCATGGAATTAAATATAGTAATCTATAATAAACGAAAAATATGTAATTGAACATTGTACATATAATTTATAACTATAACTTTATAATGAAAGTTTTTGTGTTCCGATTCCATCAAGTATGATCATGACGAACTATGCTCTGGGGAGAGTAAGTGAGGAAATTGACAATTTATTTGCAGTTTTTTTGTATACATATCACAATGTCTTTTATACATGAAATTTTACTGATGATTTTTATAAAACTGATTTATTTATTCACGATTTCAAACCTTTTCATAATACAGGCTTTAAATTGTTAACTGTTTTAATTACCGCCACATAACTATGGGCAGAACATATGTTATGAAAGTAAACTCTTCTCGTCGATTGGCTGTTAAAAAATATACATTTCAATTAATACGTAACTTTGTTTTACAAAACTTAACTAACTTGTTTAAAGTTAAACGTTCACAATTCAATGCTGCGGGTACACAACAAAGCTTGCATCGTACCAAATCTTGTTATAGAAGTATAGTTAACTTAAATAAGACATATAAACTTGTTAAGCACACTGCAAATGCATTAAGATAAATTTTGTTATATTATTTCAATGAAGTAGAAATAACCAGCGATAATCTTTTTATGTATGCTTACCTCGTAGGATCCATGATGCAACAGGCAGAATCTTCTTTCTCCTGCCCTGGTCCCACTTTATGTAGGGTCGGCACAACATGTTCTTTTCTTCCAGTCTCGCCTATCAGCCGTCATCT
>DWLS01007798.1:0-10418 GCA_018246255.1 Pachliopta kotzebuea | reverse complement strand
TATATATATATATAATCTTTATTTATATATATGTATAGAAATATGCTATTAACTTAAGCCCATAGAAGTCCAATGTTGGACCTAAGCCTCCCTAATAATAAGAGGATTTGGGCCTTCTCCCATCACGCTGACCCAATGCGGTTTGGAGGGGAAATAAGCTATTACTGAATATATTTTAAAATGTAAATTTTGAAATGAAGTTCACGTAAATATATATTCTTTGGATATCTGTTATTATTATTATGTTCAAGAAGTAAGACGAAATCGTTTTTAAACCAAAATCTTAAACCTTATAAAATTCGCTATGATCCAAACACATCTATATTATCACACTGATGGTAGGTCTCTATTGCCAGAGACTGTCTTAGTAGGTATCACCGCAGCTCCTATTGCAGCCATCAAAAAGTACTGTGCAAAGATTACTACTGTATTGCGTTTTAAAGATCCCTGTAGCTAGTGAAATCACAGAGGTAACGACACTTAACACATGTCTCAAGGCGATAAGCGCAATGTGATGCTGTGTTATTAAAACAGCGCTATGTTGATATGGGCAAGCGTACTCGGCTCACAACTCACCATGTGAAGGTACTACTAGATTTTTTTTATAATTTAATAATTTAGAAATTTTACAAAATTAAACGCTAAAAAAGATTTACAACATAGCTCCTAGTAATTTCCCACCCATGTGAGACCTATTATATTCAATCGTTAGTTATTCATGAATGCACACGATGTTACCTAGTCTATTGTTGATGACAAACTATTATACATAGTGACCTTGATGTTATAGGAGACTACTACGAATCAGTATCTGTGTGTTAAGACTATTTTAGATAGTCTGAATTAATAGATATTATCATCATTGCTGAACATAGGCCTCCAGCAAAGCTCTCCAGATTGATCGGTCGTGCGCTGCTGGTACTCAGCGGTTTCTCCCGACCCTCACCAGATTATCGGTACATCTTGTAGGGATTCTCCCAGCACTGTGTCTATCACTCTAGAACCTTACAGCTCCTTTGACCGTCAGCACTGTCCAAAACAGGAGAAACAGCACAATTTTTTACAATGTTTTCCCCGACATGGGTTTCTTTTAATGTTTCCAGCCACGAATTTTGATAAAAGGCTTAAAGCACGTTATATTTGTTATAATACTAATTTGGTGCAGGCCGAATTCGAACCCGGTACCCTCGGCGTGGAAGGTAATCGATCAAACCACTAGGATATCATGACTTGAATCACCGAAAGGGTAAGTAAAGCGGTAATTGAACCCGTACCTTTTATATAGCTCGTACACGTCTAAAAAATTAAGCTATCACGATTTTGTTGATTAGTTTTTTGTACAAATAACTATATTGTTTAATTGTAAAAGGTATAACATTAAACATTTCGAGAAAAAGCACTAATGACGTGGATAGTTTCATCGTAAACAAGATTCTGAAGATCAATATTGAGCCGAGACATAATACAAAGCCGCTCTAATCAGGTCAAATGCTGTTGACGCTGTGATGAGGAGCATCCTCGAGAGACCACTTCAATGAAAACTACAAAAGGAATGCATGCTTTGTAAATTTTGGCGTTATTTCGGTAACCGTGAAGTAAAGTGTTTTTTTTTGACTAAATTCAACAGCTGTTCAAATCTTTCAAATCCAATATCAAAAGAAGTATACAAAATGCTTGATAGTAACAGTTCACTGGTGGTCACAGGTTAGGTCACTGTTGCCTAAGACCGTCTAGGTAGGTACCTCCGAAGCTCCTATTGCGGCTGACCAACAGCACTGTGCAAACATTACTGTGTTCCTGTTTGAAGGGTGTTTAATCTTAGTGAAAGTACTGGGGTAACGAGACTTAACACCTTTTGTCACACTCAACGAGCGTAACATCTTAATCTTAAGCTCGATGCTACCTAATCTTAATCAGTGCCACGTTGTCATGGGCAACCGTATCACTTAGCATCAGGTGAAATCTCGCACGTCACATCGCTTCGTTAAACAAAAAAAAAATCTACACCATGCTATTAATCTTAAAAACCTAATTAATTATAAGATACTGTTATAATCAACTAAAAAATACAGTTTCTTTAATGACCAATATAATAAAAAGTACTCCAATTTAACTATAATCAGTTAAGTACAAATACAATTTAAGAGCCAGTTTACATTTCTTTTCATTTTAATTGAATGGAAATGTTTTTATAAAAATAACCTGTACTGAGCTGTGTGACCTCTAAAATCCTCTTCGCAAGTACCTGGAAAAGAAAAGGTATTATTATAAAAAGCTTGAACTAATTATTATTTCCTTCGGCCTGGGCATAAGATCGGGTCTTAATATACCTTTTATAAGTAACAAATAGGCTGCAATAGGCTGAGATGAATGAAAGAAGTAACAAAGGTTTCTTTAGGAACAGTAAACTGTGTTTTAAACGTATGTGATGTTAAGAAGTAGCTCATAGTCCTAGCATCTGTTTACGTTATTTTTATTCGACGAAACGAGCAGCGCTTTCACTTAATGTTAAGTGATAAGTCTGTCCATAACAACGCGGCGCTAGATAAGGTGGTATACACAAAACCATATTGCGCTCGTTGCGATTTTTCGGCTGCAGTAGGAACTGCGGCGGTATTTACATAGACTGTCTCTCTAAAAATATGTCTTTATACTAACCTATTTACTATTAGTAAATATGTGTTAATCTTAATTAACCTTTCGAAAGTCTCGCCCATGTTAAGTAAAAAAAAAAATTAAATCTTATCCAGGATACTTAATAACCTTTTTAACGAGGTTCTCTTTCCAACCAATTTTCCGACCAAATTTACCAGTAAGGACTGTGCCAAATAATCTAACTCCATGGCTGAATGGATTCTGTTTAACATCGTTGGCACGCTGTTAACGTCTCTAATAATAAGCAGTTGTTTCCGACTTGTCGTGCCAACAGTAACACGGTTAGCCCCCGGGAAGTTAAACAGGTACTGCATACAGGTTCAACTTACAACATAAACATTAAAGTATGAGTTAACAACAATTTCAAAGGTTATCATAAAGGTTAATGAAACAAAAACGTTATATATTACAATGCATATTTTATGTTATTATATATAATGCAATGATTATAATTTGAATAGGATTTCAATGGTTAGTTCGTATTTCACAACAATTGAGTAAAGGTACGGTAAATATGATGAAAAGTTTTATAGTGTAGACCGCAAACGAAATGGAAGAATGTCTTCGTGGAAGAATGTCTTGTAGAGGAAACAAGGATTTGTGAAACTTGTGGGAAAAATTTAAGAAAGTTTAAAAATGATAATCATAACAATGATTAACTACTTCCTTATATATACATATAGATGATGACTTGTAACGCAGGTACATACGTATATCTTTATAGATTGAAGATGCTGGACAAATAGGTTGATTATATTTTAGTTACCCATAGAATGTTTTAAGTATAACGGACCTCAAAGACGCAAGTGGTAATTATAGCTTACTTTGCAGAAAGCCGTCAGTCGGTTAAACCAACCATAAGAGTAATCTTTAACACTTAATGCCCATTGACGACATTCAACACAAAAGGAACAAAAGCACACTTTCTCTAGTGACCTTAATTATAAAAATAATGGCTATTAAATATAAATGAATAGAAACGCAGTCGAGGGGAGGTGTAGCAAGTGTCAAAACACAATACAAATAGTAAATAACGATTACTTACAAACACAATGCATGTAACAGTAAGAAACAAATTAAAGTGTCGTTTTGAATTTTGTATAAGTAACGAATTCAAATCAATACTTATAAGTTACATGTTTCATAACAAGTTTAACAAAAATGTGTAGGTTTTTTACTCATAAGAATACTGACTATTGAGTACTAAAAACTTTTGCATACTTTTCATACCAGCAAAGATTTTTATTTTAGTGCCCTTTTTAATCTCTTAATGTCCTTCTTGTTAATCAAAACAAGTTTAAAACAATTCATTACAGAACTCCCCTTTGTTTTCATAAGCTGTAAGTTTTACAAGCAAATCACATATGAAGATATTAAAAAGTTAGAAATAAAATCAAATGTGCAAATGTTTATCCTGCAGTAAGCACTCATTTCGCGGTTTCATAAGTACTTTCACGAAATAAAGCAACGATCGTGTTTGTGACAATAAAGAAAAAAATCACGCTACAATTTGGTCTTCAATGAGTTTTTACGACAATGAAACTTTCATCAAAATAACTTTAAAAATTTTCGTCCAAATTATTCGTCAACAAAATATTGAAATGAACGCGAAAATTAAAATGGATGTTCCTTTAGCAAAGTGAATAGAAAAATGAAACATTTGAATTTTAAATTACACTCCACATTTTGAAAGAATGGCAAAAAAAACTTTTTCGACGTCCATCTCATCCATTCATTAAAAAAGATGAATTTTGCTTTAGAGGAAAATATTAGTAAACTGTATTCAATTCTTTTCCAGTTCAAATTCAGTCCACAATTAGTCTAAACAACGGATGAAAAATTAACAAACATCAAAAAGTTAAACACTCTTTTATTAAAAATGTTTTAAAACTGTTACTATAACAGAGAGTAGTAGTAGGATATAGAGAGTAACAAAGACCTAAATAACAAACTAGTTTTTTTTATTTGAAGTGACCTAAAACGCCTGACCTTAATTTCAAAGCATGTAAATCCGGCCGCAGACACAAGACCGATCAGTTAGGTGATCTTTAGAGGGAAAATTTTATCCAGCACGTTTACCTGCTGATGATGACGATGATGAGTACCTATGGTGAAGTGTTCTTTTTAGGAATACTGTGCTTTTTATAAAACAACAGGAGGCGATGTTGTTTTAGTAGTATCATAGTATTTTAATTCAAGACAACAAAAGCGTGTGCTTTACTTGAGTTATGTATGTATGAAATGTTTTAATTAAAAAAATAAGTCTCTAGAGCAATTTTTCCATATGAGAACAATCCTTTATGTGTTACATCATTCATGAATATATTTTCAGCTGAAGTAGACGTGGCCGATATACAGTCGCCGCCGGTGACGCAACGTCGGGATAAATAAACCTATAGAAACGGAAGACTAATTTTATGAGCGTCGTAACCCAAATCGTACTATAAAAATTTGGTTTTAATGTTTATACCTAGAACAGCGATTGTATAGTGATAACTTTGGTAGTAATTACCAATGAGATAAGTTTCCGTTAATTGTTATATTTTTCAACAATTCAAAGACCTTGACGGAGCATCGATTTCGTCCAACAAGTTGTTAGAGATACGGGTAATGAATGTACAGAATTCATACTTGTGTTAATGTAGACTGAAAAAGAATCCTATTAGAGGAAGGTATCTATTTCCGGAAACAATGTAGATAGATACCCTACCAACACTTGATTCCTGGCTTGACATGGTGGTGGTGCTCAGTAGTAGTGGCTTATTCAATCACGGTGAAACTGAGAAGAACCTATCTGTGTCGATGTAAGTCCGACACATAACGTCCTTTGCCCCCGCGAAGACCATGTGAAGTCATTTCCTCCATGTTAAAAAATTCAAAAGATAGGTAACATACAGTAGTGTGTAAACATAACTGTTTCAATTTAAAGGACACTAGGTAATGAAGTTGCTGGGGTAGTAAAACTATATTTTATGCAGCACAATGATGCAGTGTATATCGTACGCCACGTTGTTATGGGCAGGTTTATCATTTACCATCTGATGAAAGTCCTAATATATCAAAATAATTCACGATACATTATTCTTCTTTTACAGCGTTAAATGTCAGTTCCGTTACGTCGAATCATTTGGAAGCACTGATTACTAAGCTCATCATCAGCCCATATCAATTCATACTGGATATAGTGCTCTTAAAGTGCACACCGGTGAGTTCGACCTTTGTGACACTGAAGTAGTGAAGTGCATGCTATAACCTAAAGAAGGTATAACTGCTGAAATAAACGGCTTCATGAATGTAGGTGTATGAAGGATGTTATGTAGACTTTCAAATTTAGGTTAAGCTATACATTCATACAAATGTGGAACTAGTAATACTACTTTAACCGAAATAATTCCAAATGACGGAACGGAAACCCAGTATTTGCGGTTTACCACAAATACCGTCGGCTAAAGTTTCGCGTCACCACTAATGGGTCCGCTAATTAATTAGAGACACGTGAAGGTGATACCTCATCATGGCGTTGAACAATCGGGCGTGATGTTGCCGCTTAGGCAAATTGAATCAAAGTGATGTTATGCTGAAAAAGTAATATTGCCTTTTTGGCAGATGAAAAATTGCCTTAAAATGTTAACATCGAATTGCTCTTCAGCTTTTTAACTTACGCTAAAGACGAAACTCTACTCGCGCCTCATATTTTTTTTTTAATAAACATAAAACCTTGGTGTATAATTTGTTAAAAAAGTCTAATATAGACGTAAAATAAAATATAAAGAAATACAATCATGCGTTAGATATAAACTAAATAAATATACATTTTGAGCCTAAAAATTACTGTTAAATCTGTGATATTTTTTTTTTTTTTTTTTGATGTGCTCTTTTATTCCTCGGACTATTGTCGGAGACCTTGTTTGCTTATCATATACTTGTTTGTTTTTATAATTTTTATCTACTAATAAAATCTGTGATATTATGCAGGATAATAATTTAATTTAAACATACAACTCAAAACTCGCCTTGTAAGTTTTATGAAACATAATTCCTGTCTAAGGATAAGTTAAATCCATCTATTTTTACTTTAACTTTGTTTTGATTTCCCGGTTTCCGTTTAACGCAAATTTTACTTTTTATCAAAAGATTAAATTACATACAAAACAATGGTAAATAATGGGTTTCCAATTAAACTCTTCGATTATGAATAATTGTCCCGGTAATTTGTTAAAGAATTTTGAGGGACAAATATCTTTGCTAATTTTCGAAATTCTAATAATACTAATGATGTCCCAATGATTTCTTCAAGTATATTTTTCCATTTTACACGTTTGTTCTACAACATAATGAGAGGACGAGGATATAATTAACAATATTTCCATAGTCACGTTATAGTGTACACGGTGTTGCAAATGCAATGTAAAGCGGATGTAAAAAATTTACACCATGATCATTAAAATTCTATACTTAACGTAATTCTTAACTTTCAGAGCATCAATATTACAGCTAACATCATTATTTTCTTCTTATTAATCAAATTGCATGTCACATTATTCTTTGAAGTGAACCCATAAAATAGACGTACATAAAGATAAATCAAGCAAACGCGGTCAACAAATAAGTAATAAATTTTGGTAACATAACAAGTCCCCTGTACTAGGCGTTGATGTTCCTCTAGCATTTACAATTTAGGCGACGTCTAACTCGTAGAACTGGTAAACAAGTGTTACAGGGACAAAAGGTCATAAAGATCTGTGGCGTCGGATAGAAAATAAAGTAAAGAATTTTCTAGATTTTTTGATCTGAAATAAATTATTTAACATACCTTTCGACTGCCATACATATAATGGCAGATACACCAATCATTCATTTTACTAATGGTAAGTCTGTTACTGGAGACAGTTTAGTTATGTAAGTACAACCGCAGCTCAAATTTCTACCGCCATATAGTAATGTGCAAATATTACTGTGTTTTGATTTAAAAGGCGTTATAACCTAGTAAATTTACTGGAATAACGAGAGTTAATACGTGTTTCAAGGCTACGAGCGAAGATTGTGCTTTGTGTACCATCTTAAGCAACGCTCGTTGCTTACCACTCACTTACCATTGGGTGAACGCCTCACTCATCTTGTCGAATAAAAAAATATACGTATTTTTTATATGAATATACTAAGTCGTTTATATAAGCAAATGATAGAAGATAAAATACTTAAAATAAGAGCTTAACATGATTTTTTTTAAAATGTAATCTAGATCAGTTTCCCGTTCGATACACAACACGCTACTCCGTATCGGATTGTGATCGACCTCCCGATAGAAAAATGTAAAACGCTATTAATAGAGAAATGTTTACTACGAATTTAAATGTGAATCAGCATCGAACCCGCTCACCGCACCCAACGGTAGACTCATGCAAATAATTCGCTATTAGTGTGATTGAATTAAATAGATCCTATTCACGCGTTGATGACTCTTGACCTGTTCACGTCACTACTTGGAATAATTAATTGAAAAGGAGGTATACTATTTTTCGTATCATAACTATTATAGATATATATTACCGCTATTAGAATACCTAATTTTTTATATTTATGATAATAACGGTGGATTAAATAAAGATAGATCTTTATTGCTCACAATAAGGTAAAGCGAATAAACTTATAGGCCGTTGGACCCGTGGTCCGCGTGCCCACCATCAGATGTAGCTGGTAGCTGTATACGTCGCCAAAGAGGGGTCAGAGCTATCATTATCAGAAAAAATTTAAAAAATTAAATAACTATACACACAATTTAATTGAGAATAAGAGCGGCCTTATCACTATAATATATAACATAATACAAGTGGCCCATACAAAATTCTGAAAATTTGGGCACTCACAACTCGGGAACCCGACCACATACCAACAAAATTCCGCTTTGATCTTATCTAAGCGAGATCTGTATGTATGCCAAATTTCAGCCTCCTACACCTTGTAGTTCTCGAGATTGAAAATTGTTGACGGACGGACATTGTCGTTTAAATAAAGATGTAATGCAACTTAAAAATTAAGTTTTTTGATAGTTGGTCTCTTTTGCCGGAGGACGTTGTTACCACCGCAGTTCCTATAGCAGGCTACAAACACTACTAATGTGTTTCGAGTTTCCGTGTTGTAAGGTAGTGAAATTACTAGGGCAACGTGACTTTTCATCTTAAGTCTCAAGGCGACGACTTAACTAATCTTGTTGTTATGGGCGAGCATAGACTGTTGCAGAATTCACTGAAGTAGGGTTTTCTTAACCTGCATGTCTAGCTATCACCGTCATTATCTAAAATTGTATTAACAGCATTTCTATATTCCAGCTATCATCATATGGTATAAAGCTAGTATTTGCTGGGCGAGGCATTTCACTATCCGCGGTTTCATTATCATTAAAAACGAATGAAATCGAAGTCGAAAGTTAAACCTTTTGTAAATAATATTATATTCAAGGTAAACAATTATCAAAAAAATATTACGACTGTAAAGATATACGTAGAATTGAGAACCCCTTCATTTTCGACATTTCATAACAGATTGTTTAGTACAAATCGAGCAAATGATAAAAAGATAGTATAGTTAATATTTTATAGGGCATGTTTAACGGGAACTACTTTTTTTTAAATAATTAAACAGTGATCGCAGCAAATACGCAGTAAAAGGAACTATTAAACCTTAATAAGGAATGGGGCGGCTGCGCTTTGTTATACGCCGCTAACGGTCTTAAACTAGATCTAGTATTTTAATTAACTACCATCTTTTTATAAGACACGCGTCAAGTCAATGTAGATCCCGTTTTAATCCAATAGTGTTTTGATTGGTATCATTAAAGTATTTTAGTACCTACATCACGATAGGGTTTTTACTTAAACATTCAATCAATAATATTTGGTACATGTGAAAAAGAAACGGATTATATGATGCTATGCCTTCAATATTCATTGAACACCTTCATCAGTCCGTAGACAAATACCTGTACGAATAAGATATTTAACGGCGGCTAATATTATACAAATTTCGTAGTCACTATATTGTATCACATATAATTCTACGCTTTCTTTGAATTTCTGCTAATGATGAAAAAAATCATAAAAAAAAATAATCACATGAAAACATAATCTATACTATGTGAATATCATCTATAAGTGCAATATTCTCTGTCACTGATGAGGAAATGAGATGCAGATGCGATGTTATTCTCCAGGGCTGCGTTGGTACGTCAGTAAATGAGTTTCCGATAGAGAAGGCAGAGTATCTGAAGTATTACTAAAAGCTATTATTATTTATTTCATTGAATTAATATTAAAAATATTTACCAGTTACTAAATGAATATTACGTTTGTATATCACTTTCATAATGTGATTCAAAAAAGTGTAAAATGTTTACTTGACATACTTTTATATTTTTCTTAATATGAAAATCACCCAGAGGTCAACTGATGATCCACCGCCCCTTTCCGGTTGCATTTACGACAAACATAAATACCGGATGCTGTCACATAAATCACTTTACACTGAATAGCTAATGCCAAACGAGAGTTCATGGACCGAGGAACTTGTATTAAATTTGCAGAAATTTAAAAAGGAAATTTGGCTGAACAGTGAACGTGTTTTAACTAACTCAGTTTTGATTCGAGGACAAAGCTTTAGTTAACACTGAATTGTGCTGTATAAAATGTTACATACTGTGACTATCCCTTTCTTCCATAATGAAAATTATCCTTATAGAATAATTATCACCATACTTTATGTGACCA
>DWLS01007797.1:0-10419 GCA_018246255.1 Pachliopta kotzebuea | reverse complement strand
TGTAACTACCAGTACTCAAAAATTACAGTTCAACATTTAAATTATAGATGGCGCTAGGGACGCGCCGTCATATATAATGTTTACAGGCTTATAATAGATCTGTAATCATCCAGTAATGTAATGAAATCAGTAATCATCATAATCATCATCAACATTGCCAGTTATTTTGAAATTTAGTTATGTACATAGATAAAATAAGTAATAAAAAATATTTAAAAATATATTTTCCTTATCACAAACAGCCTAATTTGCCACATTTTATTACGAATAACGTTTTACCATAGCTAGGTAGTTCAGAGCGGCAAAGCAACAAGACTTACCGTTTTGTCATCTATTGTATTTAATCTTTTGCTTGATACTCTCTCAGTTTACAATAATTTATATAAAATATCAACTTATCGTATATAACATCATTTGATTGATAAATAATTCATAAGAAATATTGTAAAATATTGATCTTTCATGAACCCATGTGAAAAAGGAACTTTTTCTTCTCAGTGTCAGTCGCATTGATAACGAGGCACAGTGTCATCCCATAAAAACTTATAACTTTTCAGGTCTTATGACTTCGGACCGCCAAGTTCGCATTCTTCTTAGAGATATTGCCGGCAAAGCGTGCTGGGATGCCTCTGCGCTATATTATGATCCATTTGTAACGTCATCAGAGGAAATCCAAACGCTTTCTCTTCCAGATACGTAAGACCGTAATTTATTTCTTATATTGTCATTTTTTTCCTTGTATTTTCACGCTTAATATAACTTAATGACGTTATTGTGTTAAGAGCCAACATTGAAATACAAAAACAAACTCCAAATGGATATTGTAATTTTTAATAAGTCTAATGTGTTTTTTAGTTATGACAATCCGAGGGATAATACATTATCATCTTTACCGCCACCATTACCACCGGATCTTTTGCCCGATTATAAAAATTCGCCTCCAGATAAACATCAATTGGATCATGTGAGTACTTATTTTGCGTATTTAAATTATATATATTTTAGAGATTTATTCAAGATTGTTTGTTCTGTTAACAAACAAAACCTCTGCTTTATATTAATACTAGACAAACTATTACGAATTCAACTATTATTATATACAGAAATATCGCTTTGAGATATTCTATTATTATAAAAACTTGTTATAGAGCAACTGTCACACTATACAACGAGTTTTCATTAAGGTTATCATGTCTAATATATATTTTATTATGTCGTATAAAGTAAAATTAAAACATTCTCATTGCAACCATGTATTGCCACAAACACAACAAAAATAATTAAAAGAGGGTCTTTTATAATATGGTAAATACGTTTTCCCTTGTTCAAACATCTGTTCAGGTGTTGGCTTACATTGGACATACGTCGCCGGAAGTGACTTGTGGCCGGCGGCTTGACAGCGCGGGTCCGTCGCCACTACCCTCTGGCAATGAGGACGAACTAGTCGCTGCGCTCGTGGCGCACCGTAATGCAGAGCGAGCGTACCTTGCACATCGCGACAAGTAAATATATACACCAAGGCATTCCCTACATGTGATTTTGTGTACCACACTTGTGGTTTCATCCCCTACGACATCCTTCATAACGGAATACGAAGCGACGAAATAGCAAGGTGGAAATAACAGCTCTCTTTTGTATGTATATATTATAGCAGATTCGCACGAGGTACACATATAAACATTTTTCGCAGCGACGAAGAACCAGAGGCGACAGAGATGTGCACAACTGGATGCTCCACAAATACGGGCCCATTCGAGCTTTGCCGACAGTTCCTGGCGCAGACCGGCGCACTAGCGCCGTCTAGGCGCGCGCATGTTCAGCTGCTACGCCGGTCCGACCGTTTGCTACGTGAACTTCGGAACCTCGACGCGCTCAGGTAATTTTGAAACATTTCTTATTGTTAACTAAACTTTTACTCTTTCAAAACTACAGTACTGCAGATCTTGTAATACCGGATATAATCAAAGGGGTACCTAAGCATAACGATCTTGTTGTTCCTAGCGAGGCACTAACGACGGACATCAAATAGAACTTACACATAAAACAAAGATCTTAAAGCCTTAATTCTATATACATTCTATCAAAAAAGACGCTACAAAATTTACAATAAACCTTTATGACTACAATTAGCTATTCTAAATATACACACAGGAATACTCCTTGTCCATTGACATTGATTATTGAAGTGGCAAGGGAAAAACAAGTTTTACTTAATTTTCAGGTGCCGCGAAACGCACAAAGTAGCAGTAATATATGTTGGAAAAGGACAGGAAACACGTAATGAAATTTTGACGAATCGTTGTGGCAGCCCGGCCTACGAGGCATTCTTAGCTGCTCTCGCTTGGGAGGTATACATTACACATATTATTTTTCGGTAATATATTATAAGTACTTTTAATCTACAGAAACGTTATATACAATACTAGAATCACCACAGTGCCTGTTTCTACTGTGAAATAGTAGTATTGTTTTGCAGTAGAAACATATTACATATAATAGCCTAACTAACGTGCGTGTTATGCTATCAGGTGGAGTTGGAGTCGCACGTAGGTTTCGCGGGGGGTCTGCGTGGCGGAGGAGGTGGCGGTGTATCAGCACCGTACGTGGCCACGCTCACCCTGGAAGCTCTGTTCCACGTCGCCACACGCATGCCCGCAGATACCCCCGACGCTATACTCAACAAGGTAAAGTATATGTTACGTTGCAAATTTTTGTCGCAATACTTTGATTTATTGTTTGTATTTTCAATTGCGATGTTAAATGACAGTGACAAAAATGAATTGTTGGTAGCAGTAATAAGGTTATTTGTAGGATTTTTGTCAATAAACGTATATATAACTTAATAGACTCGACACTTGGGCAACGACGAGGTGCACGTTGTGTGGAGCGAACACTGGCGGCCATACAAGCGCGACACGCTGCCCACACAGTTCTGCGACGTGCTGATTGTGCTCTACCCTCTGCCTGGCGGCTTGCTACGCTGTACCGTGTCCAGAAAGCCTGATGTGAGTACTATTTTAGTTTATTACCTATGTACACTAAAAGCAAGTCTGCCTCTCGATGTTAACTAATTAATATAACTAATATTGTGTCAAGAGTACGTTTACAATACAACAAACACCTTTTTTGTTAATTTTTCTCATATTCCAAAACAAAGAGTACATCATTGTTCTGAGTAAAAGTTCTTATACATGGCTAAATATTCTAAACGTTTGTTTTGATGCCAAATAAACTTATATGGAGATTTTATTAGGTGTCAGTGTTTGGACCGCTTTGGGAGGAGTGTGTGGTACGCGTGAGCTGCAGCGCAGCATTGGTGCGAGGAGCGGCGTTCGCAGGCGGACGTGCGGTGCGCGCGACTATGCCATTGTACCAACACGCGTGTACGGAGCGCGCTCGCGGACTGGACGCGCTCGCCACGCACCACACGCAGCCTGCTACCTTCGAGACATTTGTGCAACGTGTACGCGAGCCGGTGCCGCCACCCACCCGCGATGCTCCCGGTCAGCCACATACATTTGTCTTAACCTTAAACCTATCATCGTCATTATCATCAGCCCATAAACGTACTAAGCTGTATATATGCCTTCGCCAAAGATCTTTATCGACTGTCAATTCTGCGCTGCTAAACAAAATCTAACGAAACACAAATTACTAGGGCATATGATATTTTATATATAAATTCTCATGTTTCGTAGTGGAGAGTCTTAATGTATGTATGTAATGAGTCTTTGTAAATATCCTAACTAAATGTGATTGCAAGTGTGTTGTGATACACGTATTTATGTATATTATAAATTTGTTTTTTTTTAATTATTACAGCTAATGAAGAGCTTTATCAATACATATTTTTTGTATGTATTTAACAATATAAACTTTCAACAGAACAAAGCAGCGGACGTCTCGCGGCCGCGTTGCTCGACCACGGAGCGAGATCCTGGACGGGCTGCGCGCCACACACTGTATCCCCGCGGCCAGCGAAACGCCTCGGTCCATTCAAACGTCCCCAGCCTGTACTTAGCGGCCCACAGACCGCGCCTCCCGAAGTCCCGACACCACGACGTAATCGGTGAACTAGCATAACACGTTCTCCCTACACGAATACAACTGAACAACATTATAATACTTACATAACTATTGATAGGTCGTACATAAAAGTTTTCGCAATGACCCCTCATCATATATGTTTATCGCCTTTACCTTTTTTTAATTCATGAAGCGACGAAACAATCGGGATGTTGACGACGTGATGGATCATAAGTTATAAAGCTATCCATAATAATATAGCGTTAAATAAGATCAGTGGTACTCAGGCTTTTTTACAATGTTATCAAACGCGTATTACATAGAGTCGCTAATCGCAAAAAAATAGACTATGATTTTTTTAAAACTTTGCAATTATTTTAAATTTTATTAAACTGCTTTTGATTTTATTCATTCGTAACAATATTTTAACATTTCTAATGAAAGCGAAATTCAAAATGTTTTAACATAACGTAAGACCAGATGGTGATATCAACAAAAGTGAGGATGACCGCTTTCGGCGTATCGAGCCGTTTGTTAAGTACAGCTTGTTGAGAAGATAAACATTGAACCAACATGAATTCACCTTTAAACATATGTGTTAAGTCTCGTTGCACAGTACCGCAACAACAAAATAGGCGGTTTTACTTACTTATAACGGTATCCGGCAACAGAAACCTCCGACATGGCATTAAAAAAACACTTATATTACAAAAATTATGAAGCATAAAAAAATAGCTACAAATCCTTTCATGTCCACATATCAGTAAAATATACCAATTTTCTGCTTAATGTAACAAACATTTATAGTATTCCTTGCTGTGAAAGTATGTAGAATCTCAAATTATCATCCTTATATAGAGAACCCTCTAAACTTTGTACCATACAGTAGTCTTAGAATAAAAGGTATTTCTTTTTATTATTGCATGTAACATTTGAAAAGTCTAAGAACATCTTATTAATAGATAATAGAATCCAAGATAAGGGAATTTCATGTGGTTAGATACTATTAATATTATAGTCCCTAAACATTTGAAAAAAAAAAGTTTGAACTTTTTAAATGGCGATACATAGTAAATTCGTGCTAAAAGTAACGTATTAGGGTTTATTATTTATAGCGACAATTTGGTGAAGATCGAATGCAAGCAGCTCAGAACTAATCCTCCGCTTAGAAATATTTGGGAGATGCCCGTCTGGGTTGATGATGATGAAATTTGATAAATGAATACACTTAGATTAAAAAAATCTGTAACTGGCTATTTTATAACTATTGTAATGTTTAATACTCGCGCATCACTCAATATTAAGTGTAATTTTATTAACTATTGCATTATGGTCCATTAATTCTTCTCCTGACTGAGAGCTATCTTTATATCAACATTGGAGCATCACAGTTTTAAATTGTAATACTTGGGTTCAATTATTAACAACACAACATTTTAAAATTTTTGTTTATATACAAAATGTTATAGAAAAAAACATCAATTAAAATTAAAACCTATTTATCCATTGTGAGATTTCTAACACCTACGGTGAACTTAATTTGATTGTACTTAATAATTTATTTAAGCTGCATTTAACTATGGTGTAGGATATTAGTTGGCTTATTAAGGCTTTGTTTTATTAACTTGTAAGCCTAAACTTATACACAGAGTTTGTTTTAAGTTATAAGGTTTTTATACATTAAACTCTTCACTTCCAAACAACCAAAATTTTACTTGAAGAAACAGAAATTAAAATCATCTATAATTAGATACAATTGAGGAAATCTTTATGGCATTTCTGCATATCTGGTAATAACCTTTATTGCTCTTGTGGCAATGGGGAGGTACATTGATTGTAGATATACAAGTGGCGTCTGCTTCCCAGTAGATGAAAAGCTAAAAAGCACTGTATATAGTGGACGGTCATTGAAGTTCGCGAGAAAGCGCTAAATGCTTTCAGTATATGAAGATTGTTTGATGTGATCTATGTCCAGCGGAGAATCTCTGTCGGTTGATAATGAAAACGATAACTAATAACCTAATTTTTAAAACATGTAAAGTACTTACAACATACAAAACGGAGGGTAGTCAAGAAATCTTAAAAAAATACATGTACACTATTTTGAATATTGATTATTTATTTAGCATCGCAATATTCTGCCCACAATATATGTTATTAAGCTTTTGCCTTTTTTAACTTTACAAAGCGACGAGACTAGCAAGATTTCACGCAATAGTAAGTGATATACCTGACCATAACAATACAGAGCTAGTTAGAATAATACGAGTATACACCTCATGGTACTCGTCGCTTTATGACAATATGTTGTCTCCCATTAACCCAGTAATTTCATTAGCTACAGCACCCTTTAAACGGTAATACATATTTTTCCACAATACTGCTTAGCGGCTGAAATAGGCGGCGTGATCGTACCTTTCTAGAAAGTTTACAGGCAACAAAGACTTCTCACCAGTTTTGATGCTAAAATATTTTGTTGCCTTAAATGAGTAACAACGCCACAATATGTTTGCACTGATATTTTATGTACATATGTAAGATAGTTGTAGCTTTAACTCTTTTAAGTGTTTTACTGTATTATTTTATTTATTTGTCCTGCCACAAGGTTGTTGTTAATTGAGTCTTTAAATTATAGAAATCTTAGTTCATCTTGGATAATTCGAAAAATAAAGTAAAAATTCTTATGTTAAGACTTAATAAGGGCAATGCAATTAATATATTTTGTTACATTCAAAAGGCCTAATCATAATTTTATTTTCTTTTAAAAACGAAACAAAAAGTTTATAATAAATTAACATTTCAATAAAATTGCAAATATCAATGGGTCATGATTTTATTATTAAAAGTATACATACAGTACATATAGTTTTTATTATTACAAGAGATCTGCATCCAGGATCAGCTTTAAATTATTACTTTATAACAAACCTAAAGTGTGGTGCTACATAGCGGGGATTGATTAGCAAGTCTGTGGGAGTTGAGCATTTCGTTACAATAAATAAAATAAAATTAATTTATAAGAAACATAAATAAACAGAATTACTTTAGCCATTGAGTACTTTTTACAGATATAATTTAATACAAAATTGAAATTGTCAAATAAAAATAAACTTTTAAAAAACTGATATCCATATGTAAACTAAACTATTTGGCATAACAACAAAAGTGAGGAAAAGGTTTACATACATTCCATGTTCGTTAATATTTCAGATTTTCTTTTACAAAAACTCGATAAGAAACTCTTAGTAATACTAAAATGTATTAATTGTACACATCTTGCATTTACTTCTCTTCAAAGTGCATAACATTAATAAAGCATTCCCTTGTAATTTCTCTAAATTATTTGTATTATTTTTCAGTATCTTTACTTATTGGGACAATTTTTTTAACTTAAAACAGTATTTCATAGGTGTTAAGACTGACAAGCACATATGTATTGAGATCATTAAGTATTAAAATGAATATTGTATTTTTAATGTGGTGGTATACTTATTGTAATTGTTGTTATTATAAACTTTCCTTTGCCTCATTCTTTAAGGCTGCAAATTGTCACCTGTTCACGATAAGTAATACCGATATTAACCCACAAAAATTAGGTAATGTAACCAAATTTTTTTATATTTAAAGTGAAAATAAAGTTTTGGTATACTTAAAACTGGTATTATTTGTTCACACTGTTCATGTTTTAGGCAATTTATACATACTTCCTTGTAGAATAAGTTGATGTGTTCTCACTTTAGTATCCAAAAATTGTCTTAACTCTTGAAGGCTACATTCTGTACCTGGTGCCTGTGAAGCAAACATCTTTAACATTTGATGTATGCGATCTAAAGGTAAAGAGTCTAAGTTGGTTAACATGCCAACAATATAAGACCAGAAGACCTGTAATTCACCCTCTCTTTGATCATGTGCAGATGCCATAACACTTTCTGCTTCCTCATCTTCACAAATCATTTCTTGCACTTGATTTGTGACAGTGTTGGATTTACTCACATCAGTTCCATCAACTAGACAATAATGATCTGAACTTTTCTCTGTGATAAGACCCATGGATTGCCAATATGTAATTTTCCTTCTTAGTACAGTGATGGGTACTTTCATGACTTGATGCAATTCTTCCAGAGACCATTCTGGTTTATCTTGAAACTGCATAATCAGAGTTGCATTAAAAGGGGAAACTGTTAAATCTAGTTTTTTATTCCCAATTTCTATTTTAATACTTACATTTCCCAGATGTGGTATCCAGTTCAATGTTCTATTCCCCTTCAAAGCTTCAAATGATTTTGTATAATTTTCTAAAAGATGTTTTATCACATCGGGCAATTCAAGGCTTTCATCTTTAAAGGGAGGCCAAAATTGTGCTGATAATATCATTCCATTACAAGTTATTTGATCATTGGAATTTTCAAAACTATTGTCTTGATGAATTAATGTATTTATTCTTTTAGAATCTGAGACATCTTTTAACATAACTTCACAAAAGTGTAACTGTGACTCTCCAAATCTTAATTTTAGTAATTCTAAATATCTTATTTCTTTTTCTGTATTTATTACATTTTGAGCTAATAATCTATCAGCAAGCAAAGTTCTATATTCATTGACAAATAATTCTTTACTTCCATAAACATTTACAAGCATAGATATAATGTCACTAGCTTTTCTATCACTAGAATTTACTTTTGGATCTGCATCCACAGGATCTGGATTCCATTCATCCCATAAGTCTTCTTTGTCAATTTCATCATCTCCTTCAGCTGCAAACTTTGCTAACTCTTCGGCCAGTTCACTTCCTGCTCCTTCTTCTGTCAAACTACTAACCACACTTCTTACTGTATCCTCTCTGTTTCTCAAATAATTACGCACAGGTTTTGTAACTGTTTCTAAAATAATACCAGATGGATCAAGATGCCGCAATGTCCTGATTGTAGACACATATGCAGTTAAAATTTCTGATGTATTTACACCCGGGTGCAGCAGTCTTGTTTCCAAGGCACTTTGCAAGTTTTTACACAAAACAGGTCGCAAATCTGTCTTATCAAGACAAAGTTTAATATCATCTACTGCTGGCTGTGAATCAGGATACTCAATAATAATATTAAAAAGCTGGTCTATTCTCAGTTTTGTGTAACTATGGTATAAATAATAACTTAACTTCTGTTTGAATTTAGTAATTGCCGTTTGGATATTTTTATTATCTGGAGGAGGCTTTGAAGATCCTCCACAATATATCCTTATTAACCATGACATAACTGTTGTCTCAAGCCAATTCTCTAAAAATGCTATATGAGAAACATCAAATGTTCCTGTACAAAGTTTTTGTATATGACTTTCAATCCTCATTTGTATAAAATTAGTTAAGACTTGGCCTGCCAATCTTTCCAGCAATTGAAGTTCCATAAGCTTACGATTTGTGTCATGGAATACTTTAACAATATATGCACAATTACATTCAGTATAATCATTCCAACAGCCTGAACACATGACTTCTTCTCCCATATCAGAATTTTCATATTCATTATCAAATACATTAAAAGCTACTTTGTAGAACAAATATATAATGTATTGAAATTCAAGTGGTATTTGAGCAAGCAATGTAGCACGCAGCAATTGCTTAAATCCCAAAATAACATCTCTCTCTCCAAAAATAGGCAGATTGTCAGAACAATTATTATTTAATAAATTGAGCTTACTTAACATTGGAGTGAAACTTGTAACTGATTCATAAATGTCGTTAATTGCAGTTTTGAATAATTGAAATCCCTTGACTTCCACATCTGATTTTACAAACTTCGCCCAAAATGCAGGCACTATTTGCTGACGAAGATATTTTTCAATGTGAATTAGCACTAAATCTCTAATTCTGATTTGTATGCCTAAGTTCACAATAATATCTTGAATATCTTCATATTCTTTATCCGTACAATCGGTATGCATTGTATCATTTAGTATAGGAAAAGCATAATTAATTTTATTCCAATACACATCTAACTCTCCTTTCTTTGACATTGTAACTTAAAGTATAGATTAGAAAATAATAGGAAATTTTTATTGTTATTTGTGTTAATACATAAACAACATTTACTCGACAAGTAACGTACTTTTCATTAAAATGACATATAGTTCACTGACATTACTTTATAAGTTGCCATTACATTTTTTTATAAAATGTTGCGATCAGTACGTCGGGACAATCAAATTAAAAAAAACAGTATAACTATACCATTTTATTATTGTGAATAATAAATAGTTTTTCTCTCTATAACATATATGATAAAATACATTAAAGAGGATTTATTTATTTTTTTTTTTTTCGGGGGATGTCGATGCTTTCGGCCACCATTATGGCCGTGAAAGCTTCATCGGACCCTGCGCTCGCGGATCCGGACTCCGCGA
>DWLS01007796.1:0-10420 GCA_018246255.1 Pachliopta kotzebuea | reverse complement strand
TATTACTCCTAGTTCGGGAACCACGGACCAAATAAAATGTAGAAACTGTATATTTTATAATTAAATAAATAAATAAAATAAATAAATAAAACTATTTACCAGTAATGCTACACTATCGAGGAATAATTATAACTGAGTAATATACTTAAACAGTTCATTACTGTCAATAAAAAAATTACCGTTGATCATAAAGCTGTTATAGTAAATAGTTAATAGTTCAATGTTAAGTTAATTAAGGATATTTTCGGGAAGTAAGCAACGTCTTCTGTAATCTTTAGCATTGTAACTGGAGGTGAATGTGCCGCAGTGGCTTTAACCGGAAATGAATATTTATACTACAAATGAAATTTTCAAAGACTTTTCTTTTCAAATTAATGTCAAGGAATCTGTATTAATTTTTAATAACAGTGATGAATGTTTGAACCGTTGTATTAGTGAATAATCGATGGAGATATTGTTGCTAGAAAAATTGCATTAGTATAAAATTATATATGATAAACAGATTGAGAATATATGAATTGTCCTTTATATTATTTAAATAATTCTTATAAAATAAGTGTTGTGTGAAATGACGACGGTACTATTTTGTTTGCTCTGTCGCCTGCGCTGCGGTGACACTGACACTGAGTGTTGCTAACACTTTACAATCAGTGTTCTCATATTTAAAACATTTGCGATCATAAAATAATCACACGTATTGTTATATTTTTTATTCGCAATTCTCACCAATATTATTTTTGCTTTTGTTTAGATAACTCGCGAAAAAACATACAAACTAAAATGCGAAGAGCAATTAAGTTTTTTTTGTTTAAATTCAATAGTTAATTTATTTCATTATGGTAATATGTATAAATTATATTTTCGGAAAAACTATTTTTGCAGAATCAAAAATTAATAAATAAAAATATTAGTAGGAAACTAGCGATAGGTTTATCTAAACTATGCGGAACTGATTAATATAGTATAAAGCACCACATTGCATACGTTAAGTTTCGTTACCTCTACTATTAGGCGGTAGGAATAGGAGCTAGGCCGTCTCTAGCAGTAGAGATCTACCACCTCATTATTTGTAAATATTAGTACTGTTTATGTACAATGTGTTAATTAACTGATAATAAGTTTTAAAATAAATCATACGGAATATTGTTATTGATAAGAAAACGATATTCCTCATGGTTTCCCTTCAGTAACAATGAAAGAGTTCCTCACATATGAGTAAGGCTTTGAAAGCGGATTTTGACCCGAGAATTCATCACATCCGATGCAATATTTTAGCTTAAAAAAAAAAAAACTATATGAACCTCTGAACGTATCCGATATTCGTTGTTAATAAATATTTTTACTGAGAAAGCCTATTTCTGTATACTACGACCCGGTTAAATTTAAACCACGTAATATAGTGATTGAGATCAGGTTCATTGAATTATTTAAAACAGAAATTACAAAAAACAATTTATATTTTACTATATTATATTTAGTTTTTACATATTATTCCATATTATTTCATAGTATGAAAGTATTAAATAATATCAGATACTTTTACAGACGAAGGCGATAGACAATAATAGTTAACGAAGCAATTTTTCAGATTTTTGGTTGATTATTAAATTTTTTTTTCAATTAAGTTAATTAAAAATGGTATAAAAATATAATGAGATTAAAATTTATCGGTTAGTAAAGCTATGACAGATAAAATAATGGCTTAGATATATAATGGATCGATAAGTAATTTGTCGGTTAATCAAAAGCTATGATATGAAGTTTTAGTTATAAGTTGTTTCTAATCTTTTCTTTTACGGCCTTATAAAAATTAAGTTTAAGTAAATAATGGTACGTTACTCACAGTGACTCTTGTTCAGATCCCATTCGGGGAAGCGGAGGCTGAGCGAACCGCCGGAGTTCATCTTCAATCGGAGACTGCGACTTTACTGCAAACGAGATGAACTTCCACAAGCCGGTACTTATGCCGCTGTCTCCGCAAAAGGCGAAGCTAAAAGAGTTTTGTTTCTTTGCCAAAGTCACACCGCCCTGCCACAGTTGAAATGAGTCGTTCTGTTTACAATCCTGTTAATATATAGTGATATGAACGAAGGTGAGTAGCGCAGAGTATGCACACCCGGCGACGTGTACACCGCGCTACAGAACTATATCAAAAAAAATATAAATTAAACGCAACAAACTACGGAATGCAGTTTTAGTTGCATACTATCATAATTACGTCCAGTAATTTCTTAATTAGACGTTTAATTATGTTTCAAATTTGCACATTACAGTATCGGGTCCATAAACACTATTCACAATTTTAGCCGCCTGGTTTGCATTTTCGCCTTTGTCAGAGAAAAACTGTAAAATGTACCGAATTTTCTCTTTGTTCACTTCCATTTTTAACACTCTGTAACTCACAATTAAATGCATCAAACAAAAAACAGGAAAAGAATTATTTTACTGCGAAATGTCAACTTTCCAACGAGCTTGAATCTAAAACTGTTTGATCGATACTTTACGAGAAATTTATCACTACAGCTATCTACCGAAAAAATAATAGATTTCTTTTTCCCTTACCTATTATAAAAGTACAGATTTGCTCTAACATTTTCAAGTACAAAACAAGTTCAAGTTCAAAAGTTCAAGAACAAAATTTATTACTTACTTAAACATAAAAGTGGAAGGTTTATATGGTCCTGAAAATACCTTTAAAAATATTCGATAAGTGAACCTATTATAGTAATTGACTGCAGTAACTAAGGTCAAATCGGTTTTGTTTGTATAAAACCTACAATATTATGAATATAACTTTTACATTACATTATTATATACATATATGAAATTGAAAAATTGTGTATATATCGCTGAGTTTGTTCTTTATTTTTCTTAGATCCTTGCCTTTGCTTTGCGAACGGTTGGTAGACTTTTGACGTTCAATTAGTGAAATATTGTTCTTAATTGAATAAAAATTTTGACTTTAACTTTGCCTTTCGATAATACTATTGAAATAATATTACTTTAATGAAATAAGCAATTTTCCTTTCTTTCAACCGAAGTATTTTATTATACTTTTTAAACGTGGTTCTTTGTGTAAATTTGTGGTTTCTGATAGTAGTTCTCCTATAAAAATTTTTCGTGTTTTTAATATTATTTCTTTCTTATAAGTTCCTTCTTGGTGTGGGTAAAGGCCTTGTTTTTTTTAAAAATATTAATTTTGGATAATTTTTTTTATATCACTAAGTTGGTAAACAAACATAGAACTTGCTTGATAGAACTTGATGGTTACCGCAGTAATTTCACTAGCATACAGCACCATTCAAACCGGAACACAGTAATTTTCCCATAGTACTGTTTGGTATAGAATAGAATGTAATGTGATTACTTTCTGACCTAAACAGGTCACGTTAGCGCCTGTTACTTCTTACTTTATAACTTATTTACTTATATAGCATATACTTAAGCTAACATCTCTACATTATACTTAACAAAAGTCATCCGGTAACACCACTTTTTATTTGCATTGTTAAATACAAGATAATGTACGAAATGAAATCAATTATAAATACTTGTGATCACTTAATGTAATACTAAAGTTATTAAAGTTGTAAAATTTAGTTTACAACGCGAAACTAATTTCTATATAATGAGTCTCATTATAAACCCCAAATAACTTTAATTATGATAATTTAATCGCTTGAAAATTATTATGGGATCGTGAGTCATGTTCTTGGGTAACGTGAAAAGTGGTGGTGCCGTGAAAATAGACCTCTTCTAGTGCATTGAGAGACCCTTGATGGTTTTAAGGATCCAATCTTACACTAGACTTTCTCCGGAGCAAACGGAAGAATTCACTTTAAATATAAAAAGTTGAAGTTGTTGCTTAAATATTTCTACTTTATCATTTCGTACAGTTTTAAGTCGTGGTTTAAATTGGTTCAAATGCAGGTCTTAGGACGAACCGGTTTTTGTCAAACGGAAACATTGACGCCAGGACGTTTTGTACATTAACTGCAAGAATGCCTTAATTAAAAAAAAAAACAATTAATTGTTTTGTTAACTTTCTCTTTCTTATATTATAAATACAAACTGCCTTCAAGACTTACTACATATATATTATATAATATTTATTATAGATTGATGTTTAGTTAGCTCAGTAATTCTAGTAAGAACATACTGACAAATAACTTGGCAATACAAGAATATTAATTAATTATTAGTTTAATTAAGCATATATAATATAATACTATGGGTGTAAAGGGTCCCATAAAATCATTAACAAGACCTAAGCCTACCTCACCTGCTCCTGCAGTCTGCTAATCTACAAACGAGGCTCTGGCTACCTACCAACCCGCAATGGGTCAGCGTGGTGGGAGAGAAGAAAGGGTAAAAAAGATAAGTGAATAGAAACAAAAAGAAAAAAGAAGGCAAATAATCAAAGCAAATCATTTGCCTGTCCCAGTCCCTTTGCAGGGAATGGTAAAAAAAAGGTTTTGGGAAATGGCCCTAATTCTACTCTACTATCTTTGTGGAAGACCAATGTCCCGTACTCTGATGAGTGATGACCATAGTCGTCAGGTGCTATTGACATTTTTTAAAATTTCAGGTGCTATTGACATTTTTTAAAGTTACAAAGGAGACGATAGAGGAAAACAAAACGTAAAAGTAAAACCAACAAAATACAGAAGAAAATTGTAAGATAAAGAAAACAACGGAAAGGATATAAGAGTTGGTAAGGTTGGAGATGGAAATTTAAAAATTTTAAGGCTCAATAAACGACTAGTGGTCTAACTCAAAGAGTATTGAATGAAAACAATGTATAACAAGAGAACAAAGGAAAATAAGGAGAGAGACGAATGAAAGATTGAAGAATGAGAGGAGGAAATGGGATGAAGGATCGGTAGATAGAACGGTCGGTATCGGAATGCACGGATCTATAGAAAAAACGGATAGAAGAAATGTACAAAATAAAAAGGAGCGATAGCCCACACTGACCAAAGGAATGACTGGAATATAAAAAAAAGACCTTTGTCCAGCAGTGGGCGTTACATTCGTTTCCATATCAAACAACTTTCCGGTTTCACCTATCAGTTATTGTGTACGTATTAACAATGCTTTCACGTTTCCGCAACATAAAGTTTAATAGCAATTAAATTCCATTGTTACATTTATACACTATTGTTTTTAATAATTTTCGATACATTTACCACTATTTATACCGCTGGTAAAAAAGTTAAATAATAATTTTAACATATACAACTATTTTATATACGACTTCGCCAGGTCATACAAAGAAACTGATATCTAAACATATTAGTCTACTAGGAGCCAGCTGATTATTACTCTGGCTAAATCCTATAATTAGTGAAATTGCGTAATCTAAATTTGAAATCAGTAATTCAGGTACACGAGGTTACTGACCAATAAGAAAAAGAGAGAGATGAAGAATTAGCTAAAGCCGTTGACGATCTATTGAATTGGTAGGATAACGTTGTGGTACTTGAAGCTCATTATTCTCAAATTCATAAAAGTAGAACTTTTTAAATTGAAACAAAGTACCTGTTAAGTTCTGTTGATATCATCATCAGTCAATACATGTCCACTGCTGGACATAGGACTTCCTCAATAATGGGTTGATTTGAGCTGTCTCCTACTACGATAGCGAAAAGCGGATTCGTAGGAAGCTGGAACCTCGTTCGTTGATTAGCAGGTTAGGTTGGGTTCCGGGGTTGTTGGGTGGGACTTCAATATACAGATATAATAATACACGAATAATATACAGTAGCGTATATAAATGCGTGTTTATTAAAAACATGTAAAAATTAGTTAATAGTTAATAATTGATATAAATTATATGGTAATACTTACAGTTTTTTTTTTGGATGTCGCAGTACTTTAATACGCGTTAGAATTATATGTGTTGTCTACATTAAGTTAGTGTTGCAAGGTAGGGCGGTGGATAGGTCCGAATTGTCGCCGGGTGCGCAGCATTGTGACCATTTGTATACAACATGCGCTCTTTTATCAATCACAAAAATGTACGAGTGATCCATACGCCTTTTATGTGGTATATACATACGCGGGTCGGTTCGTCCGTGTGTTTTTTGTAGTTATTCAATTTGATATATATCTTAAAGCATATGATATTAGTTGTTATATTAACTGCACGTAAATTGAACAATTCGTTGGCCGGATTTGAACCCGGTGGGTGTTTATAAAACCGGGACGTATTTTCGATTTTTTTGCTGTGAAAGATATCTTCTTAAGATATTCCGAGGAAGTCAGGATTATCTATGATTTATACCCACTAAAACATGGTCATCCTCGTTGCTTTGCGGAAGGAGAAAGCTAAGTTGAGCACATCCCTGGAAGAGCTATTACCCTCATTAGCATCTACAGTGTGTTCCGACAGAATTCGAGACCATTTCGTATTAGTCGTTTGAGTTCATTTCATAGACAGTGAGAATCTTCTCTCAAAGCCCGCGAACACGGTCACACTTACTCCTATCCCTGATAGCCGAAGACTACAGGACTATATTTTCGCACTTGACAACACTGAAAATATCATTTAGCATAATTCCATATTATATTGTTCAAATTACAACTGAATTTTCTCACATATAAATAGTGGAATTGCTCAATTTGTTTTTCTCCTGCTACTTCCTAGAATTGGATGTTGGCATTAAACCAACTGAAAGTCTTTTCGATAAATTGAAAAGTACGTACAATAAACCATTGGTTGTAAAACCTGTTGCTTTTAATGGCAGTTGTTAATTGTATGACCATATTGTATAATTATTTATTATACGAAAATCACACAGTCCGAAAATAGCAAATCCACTACATAGTAGTAAAGAGTGTATTTTTCTGATCAATCAGATTATATGGAATTATTTTAATCGGGTATAAAGGTTCCCACACAATAACTCACGAGACTCTGTTTTTTCTGCGAGGAATTCTTCGAAAACATATCTAGCTTTTTAGGAGAAGTCAAGGTTACGTGGAGATTTTTACTCACTAAAACCCTTACATTGCTCAGCCTCAGCGTTCGAAGAGGTCATGGGAGGGAGGAGGTCTGATGTAATCCGTCCGTGAGGACTGAATCACGCAGTCCTCAAAACTTACGGGACCCAAGCCAACCTCACCTCTTCGTGCAGCTCCACCAACCTGCATTGGGTAGATGGCCCTTCATCATTGTTGAGAGAAGCATATGTTCCGCAGTAGACGTCTATGGACTGATGACGATAATGATTTTAACTGGAAAGAATTTGCGAAAAGCCATTGCTCTAAGTAAGGATGTGGAGTAAGAATAAAAATATCTATTATGGGTCAAGGCTTTTAACTGTAGTAGGAAGTCAGATTTTTACCAGTGCCCGTTAAAGTATGTTAGGTGTTTGAAGACCTTGGTTGCGAGAAGAAGTATACTAACTGCACACAAATTGAAAAATTCATTGGTTCATAACGGATTCGAACTCGGTACCTTCGGAGTGGAAGCTGGTGTTGACTAGGTTATCACGGCTTCCCCGTTTAAGTTAATCAAACACTTTTACTTGTTGTAAGTAACGGCGCAGTTTTTCTTTAAATTCTTTCCTTACCCTTAGTCAGTGTGGGTCAAGGCAAATTTATATCATTTTAATTATCTCTATTATAATCTGTCTTTCTATTCATTCTCTCAATCAGCCGTTTCTCCCATTTCTACTATCAAATAGTAATGTGCAAACATTACTGTATTCCAGATTAATGGGTGCTTAATACTAGTGAAGTTACTGAAGTAACGAGACTTAACCCTTTACATCTCAAGGATCGCAATGTAGTTCTTGGTGGTGAGCGTTTCACTTGCCATCAGGTGAACGCCTTGTTCTTAATAATAATAAAAAAACTGTCTAAAAAAATGTTTTTTATGTTGATAGTAAACAGTTTCATTTTATGTACTTTATCAGCCGACAGTAAATGTTTGAAGAGTAACGTGACTAACATTTGTAAGAAAGTATTATTACAAGAGAACTGCCTTAGCTGATAAATTTCTAATAAAGATTTATCGACAAATCTAGATATAGATCATATAGTATATTTTCTACATAAGAATAGCCTATCCCAAAGCATTGCAATTTTTTTTTAAAAGAATCGCTAGACTTAAGTGGCAATGGCATGTGACTCGAAGAACTGACTGCTGATGGGTCAGTAAGGTCTTGGACTGGCGGCCGCGTACCGGTAAACGAAGAGCTGGATTCCCCTATAGGTGAACTGACGATCTGGTGAAGGTCGAGGGAATCCGCTGAATGCAGCGCAGAAATGATCCCAGTGGATATCTTTGAGGGAGGCTTAACTCCAACTGTGGGCGCTAATCAGTTGATAGAAATATCAGAGAGAAATAATGCAAAATTCTGTAATCAAACAGTAATCTAGTTTTTATTTGCACTTTATTTATTTAATAATAAATAATTGTTGCTATATTAAAAAAAATATCTATGTTAATACAGAGTTAGTAATGGCAAAGGAAACGTTGAATTAAATTTAAGCAGCGATCGAAATGTGAGCATACAAAAAACTTATTTTCTAACTTCATGTTAGACCAATAAGTAAACCATTATGGTAATAAACCGTTATTTAAGTGCCAGCCGATAAGTCAACACGTAATTTTAAGTGCTGATTTTGCTGCGTGCGGAGCGATAAATGTAAACATCGTGATGCGGTTCGCGTGATCGGGAAATAAAATAAATTCACTTGTTCTCTTCGCCCTTTTTTTTTCAACAAATACTAGAAAGAAACCGAGGCTGGACATCCATGTACTGATGCTGCTGTTTACCCACCACTTATATGATGAGTCCAGTAACGTGCGGAAGCAAATTAATTTAGAAGATTCAACGCTGAAACCAAAGCATTTAACTTGGATGTTGTTTAGAGTAATACATAGAAGGCAAGGTTTTAAAGACTCAAATCCTCGTGGTTCATCCTGCTGATTATAAACGAGGCTCTGGTTTAACATCAACCTGCATTAGGCCAGCGTCGTAGGAGTCGGTTCAAATCCCCCACTATTAGGGGAAGCTAATTCCCAGCTGTGGATGTCTATCGGCTGATGGTGTTATAATAGACCAAGTATTCAATATGGTTTTTACTTAAAATATCATCGAGAATCTATAAATTTTAAAATAACCTAAACTTTCCTACCCTCTTCATCATACATAGCAATAATAAGATCGATGATGATAACTTCCGTTCACGTTTTCCTTCTACAAAGTAAGTTACCGATGATCTGATCCGATGATCAGAGCACATGTTTTTAAAGGTTTATAGCTACGCGATTCGATACATGGCTTAAATCACGTGATATTAGTTGGTGTTATACTAACTGCGTATTAATTGAAAAATTCATTGGTGCAGGCGGGATTCGAACCCGGTACCTTTAGAGTGGAAGGCAAACGTTCAAAGCACTAGGTTATCACGGCTTCCAAAGCACAACATTGCACACGTCTATCGGCTGATAAAGAATAAATACGAGCACAAAAATACGCACATTTTACTGTGTCCATTCGCATACATAATTTATAAAGTCACATAATAAAGCAACGAACTTAAGAGGCCATTCGCCTCCTGGGAAGTCGCCGCCAATTGAAATAAAGTGTTGGTTAGGATGTTTGCATAACACCTTACTGTGCACATCACTTTCTAACTAGAGTTGATTTGTGAGTGATGATGATAAAAATCACCGCATATTCATAAAGTTTGGCAAAGAGATAGTGGGAAGAATAATAAAAATAAGTAATATAACGAAATATAAAAGATAGAAATAGTAAAAATACTTAAATTGTAAAATGCGGCGAAATTTGAATTGAGAGGCGATGCCTGAAATATAACAAAGATAAAAGAAAGAGTGAAAGAAGGTAATGTAGAATGAAAAGATAGACAAGTTAGAGAAAATAGGAAAAGAAGGAAAGGAAAGAAAGAATAACAAATACATAGAAAGCCAGGGCCCTTACCCACAACACGAAAGGGAACGCTACAAAATAATATATGATAATAGTGATGTATATAAAAGAAGTATAAGTAAAGACATAGACAGAACAAACATAATATGTAAGTAAAGACAAATAGTGGAAAATAAAAAAACATGCAACGTAATGTCTGGGAGAGGAAGAGAATAAAAAGATGGACTTAAGGAATGAGAGACGGAAAATTTGTGGAATGAAAGAGGAGACAAAGTTAGGGAAAGGAGTGGAGTATGAGACATGATATAACGAATGAAAAAGACCCTTAACCATAACACGGAGCAGAAAAATCAGCGTGACAAATAATTTATTTATTTTATTTACTCTTTATTTGCATAATTACAACAAAAAGGAAAAACATTATGTACATGAGAGACAGTAAACAAAAAGGCGGACATAATGCCACAAGGCATTCTCTTCCAGTCAACCTTTCATATTGTGAAGAGAAGAGA
>DWLS01007795.1:0-10421 GCA_018246255.1 Pachliopta kotzebuea | reverse complement strand
GAAGCGAAAGTGACGTTTATTTTCAAAAACTGTAATGAAATGAAGATTAATATAAATTTGCTTCAGGGCATACGAGAAACGAACAAAAATGCTTTGAACTTGATCATGTATTCCTACAAATTGTTCAAGACGCTCTACTTGTTATAATAATAATTAATAGCGGAACCAAGTTTTTAAATAATATTTAACAATGAGAATTATTAATTCATTAGAAAAGATAAATAGAATAACGTGTGAAAATTTTGCAAAAGCGTGATGGAGGGTGTAAAATCACTATACTTAGTACATAATAAAAAAAAATCCAGTTTGTAAAATTGCTTTAACATGTCATAGTGTTATAAGAGATTGCTATACATGCCTGTAACTGGCATACATACCAGTACCGAATCTTATACTTGTTCATTTTAAGCTTGAATGTTTTGTATGTATTGCTGTTGCTGTCTAAATAAATAGTTAAGATTTGCTACAAAAAAAATGTTTTTTTTAATTTATACTAAGCAGTGCAAGAATTAACACAATCCTTTCAATCCCTTTGTATTACTAAACTTTGTACCGTCAATAAACTAATGGTTAAATCAGGTTTAATCCACCAAACAAATAAACATTTTGGAACGATAATAAAAAATGCAAGGTTAAAATAATTAGGCAAAAGGTATAATAACAAGCATTCACTTTGAACGTTAATTTATTTATAATTAACCACAATATTTGTCTAGTGCAGTTAATCCATTTAACCCACGAACAAGTCTTCGCGTGTAATGCCTGGTGAATTTAATGCAACACTCTGATACGGTAACAATACAGCAAATTTCATAAGAAACATTTCTATTACATCCACACCATTTTCCGCTAATATTTTTTGTACAAAATTATTACAAGTTCTTGATTATATCTCACATAAAATATTTTCAAATCAAACAAAGTAGAAATAAATACAATGAAATAAACAATAAGGCGATCATAATACCAAACGACATTGTGTTAGTCAACTTTTACAGAAGCTTTTCTTAAAAAGGAAATAATTAAAGGATTTATTATTTTTCCTATGAATTTGTATAAGTTAAGATGAAATATTTTATAGAACCAGGATCGTGAAGAAATATTTTTTGATTCTTTAAAAAAACAATTCATGTCTTAAAAAAAAAACTTTTTTTTTAATTTTCATTCTGAAATAAGTAACGTTATTGAAAAAATCAAGGAGTAAAAGAAATTCAGGTAGTTTTATAAAAATTATTTTCAAACATTGATGATGAAACCATTATATATAAATATTTACGTTATATATAGATAACAATGTCATAATTAATTATTCTATGTAAATTTTGAAATAAATTAAAAACCTCAACAGAAATACCGGTGGTACATCTATTTTGCCGCCTAAGTTCCTATTTCTACCGCCCAAACAGTACTATGCGAACATTACAGTATTCTGGTTCGAAGGGTGCAGTATGCTACTGAAATTACTGAGGTAACGTGACTTAACACCTTACGTCTCAAGGCGACGTTTGGAATGTTCTGCGTATACAATCTTAACTAGCGTCAATGTTGTTTTGAGCAGGCGTAACACTTACCATCAAGTGAACGCCTCGTTGAATAAAAAAAATACTCTCAAGGTTTCCACAACTAATCTCATGGGCTTTGTCTCATAAGTAAGTAATTAGCATAAGTAATAAACAAAAAAAGTTATAGTACATTAAAAAAAGGAAAGAATTTTGAAAGAAGCTATTATATACGAAAATCTATTTATTATTGCTTTTTCATTGTAATTTATGAAATGAACACATAAAAAGGATATTTTTTGAACATATGTCTATTATATAGACTTGAAATTAGAATAGGTGATCAGTATTACAAATTAAATTAACAGTTATATAACATTATTTATAAAGGGAGATTATAAAGAAATTAAAAGGCCAATATCACAAAATATCTATTAAATCAAATATAATTACTTCTTGTTAATATAAGAAAATATACTTTTCAACTATGCATTACACATACTAACTGTATTTATCATATAACACTATTATTATTCAAATAATATATAATATTTTAACAAATCAGTAAAATCATACAAATTATAACAATAACACTTTATTTAAAAATTTGGTATTCAACACATTTATTGAGAAATTAAGAAAAATTTGTTTTTTTACTATAATAAGATAATATTACAAAAAAAATATTTCAGAAACCTACTCAGATTTGTTTTTTACAGTGAACAGTATTTGATTTGTTTGATGTATTAGATACAAAGCACTTACAAAGACAGCATTGGCCCTGAAATAAAAAATATTATGAGTAAAGGCAAAAATAAAGTTCAATTGAGAAAAAAAGTGAAAATAAGTGCACAACCTAAGAATAGACACACTACAATAAAGATAAATTATTGCAGCCTATAACAATAATATTTGTATAGTAAGCATTATTTTATGTTTTATGTCTGCCAAGAGACCTTCAAGCAGAAGGGTAGTCTTATCAACATTATCATAATCTTAATTTTTAATGGGAATGTTATAAAGGCGATTATGTTACTATACTGCTCCAAGTACATAAATATGATTATTTTGATATCAACAACTTCTTAAATTTTTCTAAATTTACTACATTTCCTTTTACCTTACATGTAGTTTATTTAGTAACTTAACTTTTAATGTTTAAATACTTCATGTGTCTTAATAAAACATATACTAACTGTCCCTCCTTAAAATATTCCTTCAAAGTGTTAGAAAACCTCTTTGAATACTTCACAAACTCTCTTTTCCTCTGTTCCAATGCTTGTTTTCCTGGTCCCGGGGTATAAGTTGACACTTCATTAACAGCATCTAACAATTTTTTAATAGCAGATGCAATTTCCCTGCAAACAAAAACCTTATTTGTCAACAAAATTTAAATACATCTTTTGCTTTCATTACAAGAAATTAAAAAATAAACATCTACTTTTTAGATAAAATTTTAATTACTGGTTAAAAACTATACTATCTAAAATAAATTACTCAAAATAGGTATTAAGAGTTTGCTCAATAACAATAAAAAAAAAATATTTATGTCATTGAGAAATGACCCTTAAAGTTTTTGCAAAAATTAGAATCTCTCCCTTAAGCAATTAAAAATATTTATTTAAAATATATTAATTAATAACTTACTTAATAGTTTCAAGAAAAGTTTTTCTATCAGTAATTTCATCAGGAATTCTACTTAATATTTTTTTTAAAGCTGCTGACTTCTTATTCAATTCTTGGAAAGCTTCTTCAGATCTGTTAAGTCTTAGATCAGCATCTAAAAAAGGAATTTAAAACAGCTTTTTAATCAAATACTATGAAGACATGATCATAAATCTTCCATTAAAAATAAAAAGTATTATATTAATAATCTGTATAATAGAAACATAGCATAGAACTTCTATAGATACAACTAGTCTTTAAATAAGATATTTACTTACATTCAGATTCAGTTAGAGTTCCTTGAAGTCTCAGCAAGCTCTCATTCATATTGACTGGTATATCAGCCCGTCTCATAATACCAGCTACTAAATCATAATTGAGTCCAGGTACAAGAGCTTCTGCTTTAGTAAGAGCAGCTCTTAGTGTTTGTGATGCAGCCAAATCATATTTTTCGAGCTGAAATCAAAAATGAAAAAAAATTTTATGATATAGTAAACATAAGATTTGTAAAATTATAAGTAGATGATTAAAAAATAAATTTTTTAACCATACGGTCATTGTGTGAAGCGTCATCAAGAAGCAGAAATTGAGCAATTTAGATTCAGAAATCACATGTACGTCAAGACAAATACTTTTTTAACGGAATTTTAAAATCCTAAAAAGTTAAAATGATGTCGTTTAGTTTTTTATCCTACCTGGGTCAAAACAGGACGTATAAGAACAGGCAAAACTAAAGAAGTAACAGGTATCTCATCGCCCATTGTCATTATGATAAGATTTTTTAAACTACAATAAAACACGTAAAGCAAGATTATTTAATGGTTAGATGTAATGGTGAGACTTCTTTCTGTTAAATAACATAAATCGGACACGAATCCAATATATTAAAGGTATATAACACAAATTATTTATACTAGCAAATGTGACTAAGTCAAAGTATTCACACAATAAAGCACAGACAATAAAAAAATTATAGAAGTTTTATCCCCGATACGTCATTTCGGTATAATAAAAATGCGTATAAGAAAAAAATTATTTTAATTTATTGATAATCATTATCATATGCCAATTTAAAGTAACCAGCAAATCAAAACATCGTTTGTAGGGAGTTATATGATAAGATCAATTTTGTTTTACATTTATTGACTTATTGTAATACAAGAATAACTGCTTAATAATTATTTTCTGTTATGGCAATATTTAATAATTATCATTTTGACTAAAGAAAAAAAACTTCCTGTTGTAATAAAACTCTGCAATACAAAGTTTTAATCCAATAAACAATAAAAAAAAACTACAAACACTGTTGGTTTCGGAAATGGCTAAGAATACTTCAAGTTCTGCATTTCGTAAAATAGACATCGATCAATACAACGAGGATAATTTCAAAGAAGACGAAGCTGAATCATCCGGACCTACGGGCCCTGATGAAGGAGAAATTTGCGCTTTACTTAATCAATATCCTTTTCATAACATTCTAATTCATTAAGAACTCTTTTAACTTTTTGTTAGGGATTTTGTTACGTTATTTAATGCAAATTTAATTATGGCTTTGGGTGCAACTGGACGAGTGTAGCGGAAGAATTGACTTAGAGACTCATCTTGAAAAAGACCCATGTCCAGTAGATAATCATAGCCTGATGACATTTTTTTGCATAATTCAAATCATAAATAATACTTTTGTTACATAAAATATTTCAGAATTTACATATTGATATTTTTATCTTAATAGATTACGGTATTGATTTACTTCGCTTACTGGCTTTCTGGAATAATTTGGAGTAAAATTACAAGTTTTGTTTTTATAGATCTAAAAATCTCTTTTTATACCTCTTTATTCTAAATGTATTTCATAAAAATGAATTATATTTTTGTATCATTAAATAATCATGTATTTCTTAATAAATAAATACAGGAAAATGCACTGAAGCACTGAAATTAGTACTTGGCAGTGCACCTATCGGATCTTCAAATCAACAAGTTAAAGTAAAAGTTTGTTTAAATATGTTATAAAATAATAATTGTTTACAGCCTACATATAATTTATATAGACACAAATTAAACAATATGTATACTCAAATGAAAATGACTACTTTTTAAAAACAAAGAAATTATTCACATTTGACTTAAGTTTTTGAGTTATTGATGTATTACCATTATTGGTTTTTATTTTTATCTAATTACAATATAGTAATAAAAGCAAACAGAATTATGTTTAATACCAATGCATTTTCCTTACAGGACAATGCGCTTGCAATCACTTTGAAAGTATTGCTTGCAATTAAATCGGCACAAATAGAAGAGGCTGTTGGGAATCTGTCACAAGATTATATAGATATTTTAATGAAATATATTTATAGAGGTTTTGAGTACCCATCTGAAGGTTCCAGTGGACATCTATTATTGTGGCATGAAAAGGCATTTAACATTGGTGGATCAGGTTCTATTGTCAGAGTTCTTTCAGATAGGATGAGAGTTTAGAACTCATTCAAAAAATGTTTTAAGAATGTAATTTAAATAAAAGATTATAATTTGTATTATTTACAATTTTCTATCATTGCGCAAAAATTGCTATTCATTTTTAATGATAATGTTAGGCCTCTTTGTAATCCAGAATGAAGGCTCTCCAATTTTATTATTAAACTTTCAGTCTTATTTTGCATGTCATTAACAATATAAAACTGTTTTGATAATATTATAATAAAGAAAATATTATTCTATCTGTCATTAAAAAAAGCTTTTCTGACTACTGTTGTTATGATTTTTGTATTTCTCAGTCAACAACCACAAATTATCTTCAAATCGAGGGTGAATAGGTTTCTACTAGGTTAATACGCTTTACCACCACACATCACATCGCCACAAACAACCTTTCCAAACGTTAAAAAAATATTTTTAAGATTATTTGACAGAGTAAATACATTGATAATCCTGTTCACATAATACTTTACGTAACTATATTTTAGTCAATAATATATACATACATTTTAATTATAGGTAATATTATTTTAAAATTCGTTTCCTAGATTACTCTTTGTTATAATTTAGTCTTAGTCAGTTATTTCCCATCTGTGCAACGTACAAATAACCATAAATTAACCAACATTGGCCTAGATATTAACCAAAACCCAAATTAATAAAACTTAGCGTTCTTGTAAATATTTTAACGAGTTTTTATAAATGGGCTGGCGTTCAATCGTTTCGAAACCCGTTTCTCTAATGACATAAATAACAACCTGTGTTACACACTGTCGTCGGTATACTAAAGGACAAAGGAGTCTCTAAGAAAATAACGGTTTATATTAGAGACCATACCCTGGTTTTTTAATAACATATTAATCGTGTACCAAGCTTTATTTTTTTTTTTTTTTAAATGGATGAAAATGGTATGATTTGTATAAGATTGTTCCATCCTTAAAACCTTAAACGTACAAGGAGGGATCAAAGTGTAAGGAGAATGAGGAAGAATATAATTACTATTAATAACTTTATTTATTTTTCTACGTAGTCTCAAATTCTTTCTACAGATCAACTCCTGCGCTTTTTCATGGCTTCAATCCTTTAAAAATAAGTTTTGTCTTGGTTCTGCAAAAAGCTCTCCACGGCATCCATAATTGTTATTGTCTTCGAACCTGTTTCCCCTAAAGTATTCTTTCAATTGGGGGAACAGATAAAAATCGCTAGGCACCAGACTGGTGAATAAGGGAGGTGGTGGTCAAACAATTCGTAGCCAACTTGCAGAATGGCAGCCATCGCTAATGCAGACTTGTCCTCCTGAACTGGTTCCCGCATTGTCGTCGCGGAGGGGCTCTAGTAACCGTGGTTTCGTCGCCCACGGTAAAGCTAAGAGAAATCTACCGGCTGGTCCGCGGTGTAGGGCCGTGCATAGTGGCCACTCCAGGTTTGAGCTTGAGAGTTGCGGCTCTCGCTCGCCTCAGAGTGTGCCAATGGGGTGCGGGAAGCAAGGTGCGGTGCGTTTAGCGCCGCACTTATTGCCAACTGCAACCAGGATGGGGCTGCGGGGAAGGAGGAGTGTCGGTGTAACGGCGACCGCTCTCCCTATCCTCCGCGGCTACGCAATAGTTGGCAGCGGACCCAAACAACAGATCCGCCGCCTGGCTCCCATGGCCTATATTTGACGAATTCGAGAGACTCTGTTGCCCATACGACGGAAGACCTAGAGATGGGAGCGTTGTGTGTTCCGAGATTTTTCTTCCCCAAGGTGGAGCTGAAAGCGGCTAGCGCTGGCGGGATCGCGGAAGTCTTTTTGTGCCCGTAATCCGGCCATAAAGCGGCGAAGCGGAACATCGTAGAGGTTTTAGACGGTGCAAATACAACATAACATGTCTTTGCCCCCGCGAAGGCAGGTAGGAGTAGGCATTTCCTCCATGTTAAACAAAAAAACACTGCCGCTCTGTGCGCAAGTGCGTTGTCGTGATAAAAAAAGACGCCCCTTCGAAGTTTCCCTCTCCTTTTCTCTTTGATAGCATTCCTCAACTTGGAAATTAAAGCTGCATAACATTAGCCTGTAATAGTGGTTCCACGTTCCAGGTAAGCAATTAACAATATCCCTTCTAAGTCCCAAAATATTGAGGCCATAACCTTGCCAGCCGTTCCCACGGCACAAATCTTATTCGGGGACGGTGATGATAACCGTTTTCCACTGCGAAAATTGCTGTTTTGTCTCAGTGTCAAAAGTTTTAACCCATATTTCGTCCATTTGTTACGAAACGAGACAAAAGTTTTCATATTCTTCTTAAAACCTGTCTTACAATATCTTTGAAATGTCAAATCGATTTTTTTTCTGACTGTCGGTTAAAATTCTTGGCACCTATATTGTGGAGACTTTTCTCATATTCAAAGATATGTCAATATGGATTGAATACTTCCATATGAAATGTCCGTTTGTTGATTTAAGTATCGGATGGTAACTCTTCGATCGCTCAATACAATTTTCTCGTTTTTCGCAACATTTTCTTGGGTGATCGATGTCGATAGACTGCCGCAACGATGTTCGTATTCCGTTCTCGTTCTCCCTACTCGAAATTGACAAGCCCACCATGCGACAGTGTAATACCGCAGATCAGACTCTCCTAATATCGCCTCCAAATCGCAATGAATCTCTTACGTCGTGACCTTTTTAACAAAGATATTCAATAAGGTCTCGCATTTCGTTTTTCTTCATTTTTGAAAACACGTTCCGACACGTAGCAAATAAATGACTACATTCAGAAAAAAACAAAAGAGGATCAAAGATTTTTTTCTTTATTAATATTACAAATTATCTGTGCTATGCCTGCCAGTATTAATTTTTTTCTTACCAAGGAGTATATGTGTCGTTCTCACCACATTCTTATGCTTCCTCGTAGGTGTATTATTGAATATTAAACATTTTTAGGCCCTTAATTTCGTTAATATTAAATTGTGCTACATTATATCGATTTATATGTTACAGATATGCAGAATAAAAATTAAGAATAAGTAATCTTTATATAATCATTTTAAATAAAAAATACTGAAAGTACATTTAAACGTATAAAACTTTTTCAGGTTTAAATCAACGGAAATAAAATTACATATTAATTAATTCACTCACAATAATGTAATATATGTCATAATACCTAGACTTTATATAATTCAGACCATTGAACGTTACCAAGTCCCCCACCCCTGCAAGCATTCGCCGGTCTCAAACCAGCTGAAGAAAGTAATTGTTTAGTTCAGCCGCAGCCAATCTCTCGGCACCGAGGGAATGTACCGTATAAAAGCCACTCTATGCACTTGTTTCTCGATAGTTTTAAACTACATCTTGAACGCACTCTACCTTAAACCACTATGGAGTTACTGGTAAGTACATAAATTAGAATTTACGTGATACTAGATAATTACGTGATGTACTTTGTTTTTATTTATTTTTCATGTTCATACCTGTTCACTCCCAGTTTGCGTAATAAATTATATAACACTAAAACGTTACAGATTCTGATTAAATAAGAAATAAAAAGTTTAACAATATTGGTTAAGCCATAACAAAACTGTATACGACATAAACATTTACCGTTAAATATTTTATCTACTTGATGAAACGTTAAGACGTGCATGGCGTTCACCAGATGGTAAATGGTTAAGATGATATGTACAGCACCACATTGCGCTCGTTGCCTTCAGACAAAGTGTCGTTAGCTCAGTCATTTCACTAGATTACAACCCCTGTGAAACCGGAACACAGTATTGTTTGCACAGTACTATTTAGCGGCAGGAACGTGCACTGCAGTGATACCTACCTAGATCGTTTCCGGCAACAAAGATCTACCACCAGTAAACTAGTATTATCTGCCTCTACCTGCACTTCTTAAATTAAGTTAGCAATTGAAGTTAGAGTACCAACAACACGAGTTTGCAATAGCACCATTATAACATAGTAATAGTTCGGTACGTATTTTATAGACGCGAATTGTAACATAATTAATAGGTTTTTATTACTTTAAAGAAACGGAAAACAATTATGTTTACATTGTAAATAAACCTCATTGGTTATTATAAAATTTAAAATTGGAATTCATTATAATTTTACTGGGTCTTTAAGTGTGCTTGTTAACCTAATTCAAATTTTTATTGTTATATATTCGTCCGTAATTCGTATTTTAGAACGGACTCATATACTTAATAAACATTTTATATCATTACTTAAAATTTTTCCCATTTTTTACCTTCTCCTTATTTGTTTCAGAAATGTATAACTCTTTTTTGTTGTACTTACCTCGCCTTCGCATCTGAACACACACACATTATTCCCGTGGAGAAGTATGATACAGAACTTCAAGAATTAGGACAGCATGTTGAGATCCCAGAAACTCCGGTCAGAGTTATAAAAATTACTAAAACTATCGCCGTTAAAGTCCCTATTCCGTATCCCGTGAAAGTGATAGAAAAAGTGCCTTATCCGGTGCATGTATCTAAGCCCTATCCAGTACCCGTACCGCAAATAGTTAAAATTCCACATGTGCTCAATTTAAAAGACAAAAGTGGCCATGAAGCTTTAGACGCTGGCTCTTATCAAGGTCATCAATTTGACAGAAATAGTTATCAAGTTCAGGAACATCCACCTTCTGATTCAAGTCACAACTACGGTTCAGATATAGAGCACCAATCTTACGGTGCAGGAAATGGCGGTGAACACTCCTTGCAAAATGAAGGCTTTGATGGAGTTCCGTCTAGCGGACATTATGGATATCATCCCAGTATTCACGATGATAC